>LR749735.1:1509475-1597408 GCA_902729485.2 Mus minutoides
AGGGAGGGAAGGAGGGAGAGAGAAAGAGGGGAGGGAGGGAAGGAGGGAAGGGAGGGAGAGAGAAAGAGAGAGAGAGAAGGAGAGAAAGGAGAGAGAGAGGGAAATGGAGGGAGAGGCATGGAGAGCGAGAAAGAGAAGAGACAGAGACAGACAGAGAGATGGAGAGAGGCAGACAGGGAGGGAGACGGAGATACGCAGGAGCAATAACAACTGGCATCTTCAGCACAAAACTCTAGGCATGCCCTGGGAATTTTCCTCTTCATTCTAACTCTCAGATGGAGGAGCAAATGGTCCATCTCACCAGTCAGGCCTACAAGCCACACACCTCTGCTCACATCTCAACAGTAGAGAGACAGGATATGAGCTGTTACTAGACATATGGTTACTTCATGACTGGAAGCAAAAGATGGGGATGGAGAGCTAGTGAGCTCTTCATGGGAATTCATTGTGGTATCAGTAGTTCTGTGCGTGTGTGCATGCGTGTGTGTGTGTGTGTACAAGGGTGTATGTATGCATGCATAAGGGTAACTCTTTCTCCCACCATCTTTTGAGATTCAGGGATTACTAAGGTTGCCAGTCCATGTATACATATTGATCTATCCTCCTGTCCCTAGGTGATATATTTTAAGTAATAAAACATAAAGTATACAAGAGTGACAAAAAGAGATTCCAACCTGCCACTGATCCTTTGCTAATGAGGCCATATTACAGTCTCCTTTCTTTAACTCAAGGTTAGACTCATAGACTTGTTTTGACTGGCAGCATTGCCCTGACCTTCAGGGTGACATGTTTTTTCAAAGGAGGCCTTCTGCCCTGTCCTCTAAAAAGCTCTGTCAGCGTGAACTGTTTTTGAAGACAAAGTCATTTTCCTCCCATGTGTAAGTGCTTCTGTCTGTGATCAAATAGGTTTTGTGTCTAGTTTTCAATGCCAACATTGAGCAGAAGGGGATTTAAAATAATTTCTGCTCCAAAGCTAGTTACATCAAGACATTTGTTCATTTAGACTGAAGATTATATTTATAATTGTATCTAACTTGAAAATATCCATAAAAGGTAGTGGACTTAACCCACCTTTCCCACAGTATCTGACATTAACCTTTCTAATAATTACAACAATAGACTGTAACTTAGACATATTTACTATAGTAGACATTCTATGTATGTGTCTGTGTGTGTGTGTGTGTGTGTGTGTGTGTGTGTGTGTGTGTGTGTGTGTGTAAGTTGACTAAGTGAGCATAATGCTTATCAGGAGGCATATTTGTAAGGACTTTTCCTGCCTCTGTGAGCATGGTCAATGCTTTATCTCACCTTTGAATTCCCTCTTCTAGACAGTGTCAAGATTTTCCTACATCAGACTCTCAGGTACTGGGATTATAGGCATTACCAGAATGTGCCACCATGCTTAGCTCTCAGTGAAGCATTTTAAAAATAATTCATGGAATTAGGTCATCCCTAAACCAAGATCGAATGTGTGTTTACTTGCTTATTTGTGAGTGTAAATGACTCAGAGGATTAATTGGTAAGTTTTGCATCTGATTGTACTTACTTGTCTCCTGTCTCATCCTCTGAAAATGCAGACATCAGATAGGCAGAAGTGTGTACCTGTCTTGATCACTATTTATGTCCTGGATACCCACAGCAGTGCGTGCTGGCAACTTGTGTGACTATGTGAGTGTTTCACGGAGGTAGTCGTTTTTCACGTGTGGCACTACATAGAAAACAACTGCTGTGTAGTTTGGACAGGATATATCGCTGACTTATGCTGTACTTGAGATCAAGTTTGAAAGCCTTGTATTGGTGGGTGATTCGTTTTACAGCAGCAGATGAAATAGTCTAGCAGGGAGAGACCGGAAGTGTGCAGATATGCTAGCTTACTGTTGTGACTCCAAACTGATTAGAAAAGGGTATCAGTGATACAAAGGTAAGATAAAGGGGAAAGGTTGTCAAAACAGATTATTTTAAATGACCTTTTATTTTTACATGCACAGGTGTGTATGGCATGAGGCATAAGCTTGCCAAGATGTATATGTATGCGAAGGTCAAAGGGCAACTTGTCTTAGTCAGTTCTTCTACTATGTAGGTCCCAGAACTACGATAGTCAAGCTTGGCAGTAAACACCTTTCCCTCAAAGCCATATTGCTGGCCCAGGAATCAAGATATTTTCAATATAATAAACTACAATTGACAAGTTGGAAGAAGGCTGGAAGCTAAGGAAAAAGAAAGGACTTAGAAGAAATAAGGAGTATACAATGGGGTTGGATCAGGACAACCCAAGGTCAAAAGAGATCACAGCACAAGAAGAAGGGGTTCTAACATGTTGACTCTAGTATTACCTGAAGTACATGGAGACAGCATTTGTCAAATGCTGATGTAGAAATTGTCTGTAGAAACAGCCTAAACCTTAGACTTGGTGCTCGTAAGTAAAGGTCTGATAGAGCAAAAATGTGGGTAACACTTACATCCAAGTAGGACAGGAAGGTAAGCCAGTGAGGCTGCAGCAGGCAGTACACAGCCACTGAGAAGAGGGCAAGGAGAGACCAGAGCCAAGGACAAGAGACAAGGAGACATACATCAAACACAGGACATAGTAGGTCACAGCAGAGGGCTCTTAAAGGGCCAGTTCATAACATAGAACACAGGGGTTCTGAAGAAAAGTATGAGTAAAGTTTGACTACAGGGCTGGAGAGGTAAAGGACCGTGGCTAACAAGTGTAGATGGCTGAAGTGTTTGAACTGAAACCAAAGTGACAGGCTAGGCATCAGGACGCAGTGGACACTTTGAAGTGAAACCCTTTACTGTGCTCACCTTTACCTATATTTTTAGCACATTTATCTGCATTTAGCTCTCAAAAAGCCAAAAGAGATATTAATATCTTTCTTTTACATAAGTAGTAACTAAAGCAGCATGACATACTTATCTTGTGGCTATTTGCTTTAGCAGTGCTGGGAATTGAACTTTCCACCTTACATACCAGAGTCAAGTGCTTCAGTACAGAGCTTTAGTACCCTTCTCACCTGCCTTGCTATATAACGATGAAGCTAAAACTGAATCAAGATATAAGCACTGCAAGACCCATTCTCCTCTTGGGAACCTCAGCTGAGATTTCAGACATTAGGTGGAAGCTCTTCACAGAGATGGGATCTACTCGATCTTGTCTTTTGCTTTATAGTTTCAACATAGTGTTTACTATAGAATTATATATCCTAATAGGATGTATTGAGAAAATAAAAGAGTAACAATTATTTTTAGTAATACCATTACATTTTACAGTCACTTTCGGGTAAACATTTGGGGTAAACAATTTTTTTCTTTCTTTCAGCGTTTTTCCTACAAATGGATTACACACACACAGACACACACACACACAGAGACACACACACACACACAAACACACACTCCATAGCTTACTTACTTGTGTCAAAAGTATTCAATCACCTATGTTTTATGCCTTTGTACTTAAAATGAAGATAGTTAATAACAGTTTTCTACCTATTGGAAGGATTAGAATTATAAAGTATTTCAATTACAACTATCAAGGCTTCTCATTGTATTAATTTTCTTAACCATGATTTCTAATACTTACATTGTATCTTACTGAACCCACATCCAGGTATTACTTACTTCTTTGATCTTATATTTTTAAGTAGTGTACTGGCTTCTAATTATCCATGATAGGTTTATGATGAGAAAATTAGCACACTAGGTTTTGTGTTTTTACTTGTTTGCTAGCTTGTTTTTCATTTTTCATTCCCAAGGTTAGAAGGAAGATACATAAGTGAGCCTCAGTGTGTCTCTCTTCTCACATGGTCAGGCTGTGTTCTCGAAAGAACGTTTCGGGGGAATAAAGAGATTATATTCTAGGCCTATAGAGTCAAGTTTATGAAAATCGTGTGTATAAAAGATCATCTGCTTGTATTCATGCTATCCATGTGCAGTGGGGTGCGAGTCGGGGGAAGAGGTTTAGGAAACTGATTTTCCAAAGCAGGTGCATGGGCATGCATGTGTGTGTGTGTGTGTGTGTGTGTGTGTGTGTGTGTGTGTTTGCCTTACAGGTTAACCTTAGAATTGGAAAACCAACTAAATCAATCACTTGTCATTGAGTCAGGTAATAAAATGGGATGGATAGAGATTTAGAATTATTTTTAGACTAGAGTAAAGGAAACAGTTAAATCTCAGGTCTCTGTCTTGGCTCTTTAAACAAAGCAAGGGTTATCTTTTCTCCTGAAAGAAACCAAGGGTACAGATAGAGATACAGCCACGGAGGGAGGGAAAGGATCCCTGGGGGTGATATGGAGCTGGAGGCCAGCAACCTCACACTGCTTGGCAGCTCACTGCCTCTCTACCCTGGACCTTGAGGAGCTCTGTGTCCTCACATCCTAGAGAGGCAAAAGAAAAAGCCCCAGGCACTCCTACTGTATGGACAAGAAGCCTGTGAGGGCCTGGCGATTTCTGTACAGGATCCTCCTCTTTGGCAGATTAGGTGCTTACCATAATCTTCTCCCGTTCTCTCTTGAGAAGGGCTTAAATGTCTACCAGTGTTTGTTCCTCTTTTTAGGGTCAACAGTGAGCTTCACTTTGCAAATTTAGGTGGTCATATCCCTTCCTTTCTTGGCCTCACCTCTGACTCTTGTCTCCTTAAGACAGTTACCTGGTTTTTAAGACAACAAACTTGCTTATTTTTCCTCTACATTCTGGCTGCTGATTATTAAGCTTATTTTATGGGCATATTTCCCCATTGTCTAGATGTTGATATGCTTCCTTAAGTATCTCCAATTCTGATGACTGTCACACATGTCTCTAGCCAAGATATTTTACCTGAACCACAGGCCCAGATATGCAATTATCTCTTTGATAGCTCCTCTGCCATATCTAACAGGGCACATCATAACCTGAAGAGAAGTTAAAATATCATTTCCCAAAGTTATGTCTTCTCCTCATAAATCGGCAGTGCAAATTTCCAGCAAGGCCGTGTATGCGGCCTTTGGTATCATCTTAGTTTAAGCTCTCATCAAGGACCAAGATTATGGCCAGAGTTGCTCACTGCGAATCTGACTTCTGCCCTTGATCATGTGTGTCATGTTTAATTTTGCAGTAACACAAAATTTACGTAGTCCACATCCTTGCAAAGAACATTCCTGTGGCTTCTCATCTTACTCAGTGTAAAGTCAATCCTCCGGATGATGTTTGAGAATACAGATACTATGCTCCCCCATCCCATGGCCTCTCAATCTGAGATCCTTTTACTATAATGGGCTCTCCACAATTCCTCAGACCTCCCCAGATAAATGGTTGGCGGGGGGTCTTTGTGGCTGCAGTTTCACTTAGGTGCCCTGTTTTATTGCCTCTGGGTTTTATAAGCAAAGTCGCATTTGCAGGGAGGCCTTTCACCACTGCCAAAGTAATTTATGATGTTTCAAAGACTGAATTTGGCTTTCTAGTTTAGAAAGAATATGCTTTAAGTTTTAAGACCTTTTTAAAAAATCCCCATGAGTTTAAACCATCAGTTTTCTCACACTGGGAACAGTGTTTTGAGTATGTGAAGAGCAGTGGAAAGGAACACTCATTTCTTGAGATCCATGTCTGAACTTTATCTCAAAATAGTCTGAGGGGAGATCCTTGTTCAGCTGGTACTGTAATTGTATACCCTGGCCTCCAAAATTCCTATTATCGGGATTTTGGCTTTCAGGAAAATAGAGTTATTAGTAGTTAAGAGCATTTGCTGCTCTTCCAGAGGACCTAAGTTCAAATCCTAGCAGCCACACCAGGCAGCTCACAACCATTAGAAGCTCTGCCTCCTGGGTTATCCAAAGCCTCAGGCTTCCACAGGCACCTGAACCCATATGCACATACCTACACTTGAGAACACACATCTACCCATAATAAAAAATAATAAAAATAAAACTTTAAAATTCACAGAACATACACAAAAAAAGTCAAAGGTCTTTGACAATACCATCACTTTGTGGAGGAGCAAGTTTACCTGCCAAGTATGCTGGCAGAATAAATTAAATTATTAATTGCAACAAAGTACACTGAGCATATGTGTGTTAATGTGATATGCAGTCTTTGGATGCAGAAGCTGGTGACTGGGGAGTGGCAAATTCTTTCACATACCAAAAATGAATTAGAACAAGGAGTCTCCCACCGAAATGTTTTCAAAGGAAGTTCAGACATGTATTTTAAGAAATGAATGTTCCTTTCCACTTCTCTTTATAGTTAACATCTAGAAACTTCACAGGAGTATTCCCTGTGGGAAACTTGAGGGGTTAACTCATGTTTTTAAAAAACAGGATTTAAAATAGGAAGTGTATTCTTTCCAAGCTATAAAGCCAAGCTTCAGACTTTTAATCACCATGAATCTCTCTGGCAGATAAACAAATCATGGGTCAAATAAAGAGTGAATGGGGTTACTTTATTTAATTATTACTCTTCAGGGACTAAATATGTAGGTCAGTAGTAATACACATGACTGGGTTAAATGCCTTGTTTGTCTCTGTCTCTTTGACTCTGTTTCTATCTTTCTCTGTGTGTTCTTCTCTCTCTCCCTCTCTCCTATGCTCCCACTCTCTCACACTGTCCCATTCTCTCTCTCCTCTCTCTCTCTCTCTCTCTCTCTCTCTCTCTCTCTCTCACACACACACACACACACACACACACACACACACACACACAGTTTCACAAAGAAATAAAATACTGATTTTAAAATATAGTCACTGTGACCTGATTCTTTGTTTTGAGAACACTATCAGACATAACTTTCTAGTTTATAGTGCACATCTTTTATTTAGGGGGAAAATGTAGATATTTTATAATCAAATATAGAAAATAACAATTGGAAGAGAGCCAATCTATAGTTTGAATAAATGTATAGAGACACCGCATGAATCTGTAAACCATCTGAGTAACAAAGGAGACGGGAGAATCTAGTCTAGTGCAGACAGACACTCGCTCCATTTCCTTCTACTGCAGACTCTAGTTCTGTTGTCCATTTATCCTCAGGGTTGTTATTTTTCATTTTTGTTTTACTTTAAAAAAAAAGAACAGCACAAAGAATTAGAAGGCAGATTTTGCATTTCATTTTTTCAGAGAAGCTGTAGCATGAGTAAAACAGGAAGATGAATATTTAATAGTTATATAGATATTGTGACTGGCTGAAAGAAATGCAAAAACTTACATATCAAGTTAAGGTCTCAATGTTCTGGGCTGGGGAAACTGTGTTTATTGTTAATATCTTTCTGCTTTTGATTAATTTGGAGGAAAGTACTATATGAGTACCACCAAACATGAAAAGTTTTCCTAGAACAGCACAGAGGCCTCTCCAGCTACCTTCCTCTGTCTTGCTCTGTGTTCATCCAGTTTAAGTTTCATATGGGCAGGAATAATTAACATGGGTAAAAGAAAGGGACTACGTGTTATAAATTTTTTTTATTTACAAGAATGTAAAAATGCTTAAAAATTAGATCAAGAAATTAGTTTAAGCAACACCAACATGCTGTCTGTTGCAAAATGTCTGTCACACTTCTCTGCCTTCATCACCCCATTCATTAGGAACAAATACAAACTCAGGCACTTTCTGGGCCAGCAGTCTTTCTCAGAACTCCTATAAGTTCATAGCACTCCATTTTTTTCTATACTAAGGAAAAGAAATATTTCTTTATGGGCTGAAGTAAAGAACTTACTGAAACCTCACTTACCAGGGGCCCATCATGGTTGTCACTGAGCGCGGCAAGCCTGGAATTGGATTTCTGACGCTTGGGTTTGCTTCTTTCCCCAACGTAGTCACAAATATTGTCCGGGAATCTTTCTGCTTCCTGGCTGTTCAAGATGCACTCAGTACAGCTGCTGAAGGCAGAGGGGATATTCTCCTTGTTGATAAGCTCTCTGGGAGGAAAAAGTAAACAGCTTAATCTTACTTTAAAATGTAAAGGCGAAACTTTTTAAATATAGTCACTGTATCATGTCTTACACACAGGAATGTCATAATCATGGGTTTTAATTAATTTGTACTTTCAAAACATTACTATTTTAAACTCTATGATATTTTCACAGAATTAACTTAGAAAAGTTTAATCCATATCATGGATCAAATTAAACTGCCAACACAGAACTATGTATGGCTTGATAAATAAGAAATGACTGAGAGTCTCACACCGTAGTTGAGCTAGTGTAACTCCCTAACCCTAAAACTGTATCTAAAAATAATGATTTTAACAATTAAGAATAGATACCATATTTTATTGTCAGCTCAACAACATCTCCCAGTGAAAGACAGCATTAAATATTTATTTTGCAATAAATTTATATTTTTAGACCATAATAGAAAGAAAATTATGAATTAAAGTCATCCTATTTCTGAAGTTTTACTATTTTTAGAAATTTTTTTAGTGCTGTATCATTTGGTCATTTCTAGAATGGAATGTATATATATATATATATATATATATATATATATATATATATATATATATATATATATATGTGTGTGTGTGTGTTTAAATTGTGTGAAGATTTATATAAATTTACCATAAACACCGTAAGGACAAGCTAAGTGAAGAGAGATTGTGACAGGGTTTAGCATACAGGTGTCACACACATGCAGTGTCTTATGTGGATTGTTGCAAGAGTTTGGTTGTAACTCCAAAATACGATTTATCCCTCAAATTCTGTCTTCTTACCCTGCATATTTTCCAAAGCTAATAGGTTTCAATTATAATTTTTAGTGGAGGCCTTATGCTTGATAAGACTCATTTGTGTCTCCTCACGATTCCTGTGTCAATGTTTTGATACCCAATATGCCCATAGTGAGAGAAAGGCTTCTTAGAAGCAATTCAGATATCCAGTGTGAGCTCTGTTCATGTAATGGACATCAGGAAAGCTTGCACAGAAGGAAGGCTATGTTAGGACAGTGAGAAGATAGCCATGTGCAGGCCCAGGACAGTGGCCTTGACTGAAACCTGCTCTGCCTGCCCCTTTATCTTGAACCTGCCAGTCCCTAGATATGTTAATGAATAAACACTGTTGACAGTCTTCTATGTATTTTGTGTGGGAGCCAATCAGATTAATACAGATGCTGAAGAATATATACATATACATACATATATAAATACACACACATCTATATATATATTTATATATATAAACACACACACATATATATTTTTATATATATGTATGTATATAAATAAATAAATATATTTATATATATATGTATGTATATGTATATGTATATGTATATGTATATGTATATGTATATATTCTTTCTTTAAAAGCATGATTTCCTTTTCACTTTACAGTAGGCTTTTAAAATAATATTTATATAACAAACATTTGGATTAAATTTCCAGGTCATTGTGTTTAGGGATTTTGTTTAAGCTATTTTCACTTAAAAATTATACCTTGCTATTAAAAAATAAAATAGAGATAAACATGCATATATATTTACCTGGTAGCCATCAGATTCTTTAAGCAAATATATTAGAATCAAATTGAAACACTGATTTATGACATTTGAAACAATGGAAAAAATAGCAGAAAAAGCTGCTGAAATCGATAGTCAGCAAGATGGCAGTAGAGCTGTGCTCATGTGCTCCAGCTGTCCAGAGGCAGATCTTCTCTTTCGTTATTGCCTACGCAGCATCTCAGTCATGGGCACATTGAGGGTGTGGAGCACAGAAACCCACTCCTTTCTCAGACACACAACACATTGTAGTCAATTTAGCATGATTTAAATTTTACCTGGACTTAGAGCACTGGGCCTTTTCTTTTGATTACTTAGATCTTTTTCTAGGTTGTCCCCCTCCCCACCCCCACACTGTATTTCTGTCTTCCCTTTTCGTGCATACATTATATTCTAATAATAGTCATATTTATTATTCTCATAGCTGAGCATGCTTTCCTTTCACTTTACAGCAGGCTTTTAAAGTAATATTTTTATAACAAACATTTGCATTAAATTCAAGGTCATTGTGTTTAGGAAGGTTTAAACTATTTTCACTTAAAAATGATACCTTGCTATGAAAAAAAATAATAAGATAGAAATAACATGCATATACTATTTACCTGATAGCCATCAGATACTTTAAGCAAATAAATCAGACTGAAACATTTTATATACTAAATATACTCTTTAAACATTTATGCTTTTATTATAGCAACCATTTGAGCTTGATTTTTTTCTTGTAAATTTGACAAACAGCAATCATTTTCATGAAAATGAATAATTCATAGTCTTTATTTATGCTCAATGTTACATATATAAGTACTCACAATAGCCTCAGTAAAACTTCACCTACAATCAGACCATCACTGGCTAGGGACAGTGCCTAATTGTCACAGCTGTGAGTAGTGATGTGCAAAGCAACATAATAAAGCAAATGTATATCCTTAAAACACTTGGCTCCATGAGACTAACATTTGGGATTACAATAGTACAAAGTCTAGATTAATCGTTCCTTTTTAAAAAAAAAAGTGAAACCTGATGAAAATTGAAGCTAAATTGATTTAATCAGTTATAACTAAACTTTAGGAATAATACACGTCCTACAGACTATAATGATGAACCTTGGTGTCCTCGAGATTTATAAAACACTAATGGCTCCACTGGGGATATATCAGAGGATCACACATTCTGAAGTCATTACAAAGAGGAGGAAGGCAAAAGAAAATTCTGTGATTGTAGTGGAGGTGCTGGAAGAATCAGCAGCTAGACAACATGCAAAGCAAAGGGTTAGAGACAGGCAAAGAACATGTTGGGGAAAAGGGGCAGCACAGGTGCGTGAAAGCATCAGGAGACCCAGGCAGGGTCTAGACTCTGCCAGCAAAGACTGCAGGCTGTGGTCAAAGTTGGGCATAAAAACTGTAGCTCTGGGACTATGAGAAATAAATAACCTTGTTCAAAAAATTCAGAGAAGACATTCAGTGTGCTCTGGATGTTGGAGAAGCCCTGTTCAGCAAGACTGTGGCCCAGAGTGTCAGGCAAGATAGGTAGATGTCTCTAAACTAGATGGGTAATGCAAGCAAGAAGCATAAGGAAGGGGCCAGGAAGGTACTGTGACAACTTCTGTATGTTAGGCATATGTGGTACCCTAGGACAACATAGAGATTTGTATCCCAAGATTCAAGATAGGGACCAGAATGAGCATGGAAACCCTAACTAAGATAGTAAGTCATATAAGAGTGTCTGCATGCCCGCTAAGTTAAGAACGATCATAATGAAAACTTCCGAGTTTTAATCTAGATACTGAAATGAGAGGAGCAGTTATAACTATAGTATACTGACTGACTTTAAGCAGAAAATCTCAAACAGTAATAGTTTATGATATCTTACTTGTCGCAACCATGCCAAACATCATCCTGCTTCTTAAATTGATGCCCTCGCTGCCTGGTGGGTATAGAAGATGCTGTTGATGGTCTGGATTCTGAGTCCTCTGAACTTTGGTCTCCAGAGTTGTTGACATCAAAAAGATGCTCTTCTACTGCTGATCTGATGGTTCTTTCTAAGAGTCTAGTTAAAAACAAACAACAAGTTAATGAAGCAATCAAAGTTACTAAGCACAACGGGCCAAAACAGTACATGGGCATGTTCTTCCAAACAGTACATGGGCATGTTCTTCCAAACAGTACATGGGCATGTTCTTCCAAACAGTACATGGGCATGTTCTTCCAAACAGTACATGGGCATGTTTTTCCTTGTGGTGCCTAATAATCTTTCCTTGTGTAGTACATAACACTGTAGGTTGCTCTGTATTTGATGCTAACATATTTACATTCTCTGGGTTGGGACATAGAAAATGAAAGTCACAGTGACCACTTCACTTAGGCTATACTTTCCCCTTGTTTTCAAGTAATTTTAATAAATTTATGAAGCAAGACAAATGAACTGCTCTAATTTAAGTCATTTTAAAAAATGCAATATATAAATATTTTTAGATCAACATACCATTCTGCCTTTGCTCATGAAGTACTAAATAGTAGGAAACAGATACTTCTGAATGCGAGTATATTTTAAAGGCAATCATTGGTAATCTTGATTGCTTCATTAACTTAGTGGTATGTTTTGAACTAAGATGTCAAATCCAAATTATATCACTTTGCCCATTGACTCTGCTCTGTCTGACTCTCACAAATGTGCCAGTGGCAGAGCCTTTCAGTATATCTAAGTAATCAACTGCCATTCAGTTTAATTCTGAATGGAAATTTCTTAATTTATACTCATCAAAGCAGGTTTTTCTTCACTTGAAAAAGCTTTACACTTTTTAAAAAATATCTAGAAAAGAGTAACTTTCTTTAAATAACATGGTTTTTGTTTGTTATGTTTTGAGACGGTTTTGCTACATAGAGCAGGCAAGTCTCCAACTTACAATTTTATGATACCACCAGCCCTAGTTTCATTAAATAGTCCTTCAAAACTTCAACTTAAAAGTTTTCCAGATAGGCACAGTTTGACTAAATGTTTCTTAATTTTATTAAAATATTTTATAAAGATTATTTGAAGACAAGGGCAAAGCATAACCTAATTGAGGTGTTCACTGCGACTTCTGTTTTCTGTGTCCCTGTTGACTAACTGGCGTAGGAGAATGTAAATATATTAGCATCAAATACTGAGCAATTACAGTGTTGCCAACTATATGAAGAAAGATTATCAGACACAACACGGCGAGAACATGCCCATCTTGGTTCAGTTCTGGAATCTTTGCATCTGATAAAGCCAAGGAACGTTAGTTCTGCCTTTGTTTGCTTCCTCACCTAACAGAAAGAACCCAACTCCATCATTTGAGATTCTGTTTCTGTCCTGTCAGTGCTTCTTCTCCTTTGTGTTCTTTCCTCCAGACCACACTTTCCAGATCCCTAACACTTGATTCTTACCCAGAAAATATGAAATAATGCTATGAAAAGGCTTCCAATATCTCAGAAGAAGAAGAAAACAGTAGGGGAGACAGAAAGACTTTTGGCCAGATTCATCTAGTGAAGTGAAGAATACCCAGATAGAGCCTAATACATGTTTCATGGCACCAGAGAGATAACCATAAACATGGCAGAAAAGATCCTGTGTTAGCGGAGTTTGTACTTCCACAGGGCAGGGCAGAGGGAACAGTGTGGCAGTGTGCTGTCTGACAGTGAGCCGGGAAGTGATTCCTAGAAGGAATGAACCAAAACTATGAAAGTGCTGGCTGGGCAGGGCCCAGCCAAGGGCTATCTCAGGAACAGAAAGTCAAGTGCCCAAATAAGAAAGCACAATGTGGTCAGAGAGGCAAGCAAGTGCAGAAATTCCGGACCAGGGCAGGGCACAAAACAGGGCTGTGCTTAGCCTACATGTACCTGGAAGCCTCCGAGGCAAGAAAGCATGTGCCTGATATAAGTAACCCAGGACAGTCACCGCTGTGAGGAGAAAGGACTTGGTGCTACCAGGCCTTTGCTTTCTTTTCTACATCCCAATAACAACAAAATTAAAAGGACTACAAAATAGCCATGAAGGCAGAGCCAAGGCTCATTCAATATCACACACTCAACACTGTGTGTGGTACATTGTAGGTACTCAGTAAATGAACAAAGTGGGAAGAAAAGTCATGGTTAATGCTTTAGCCTTTACTTATTTTTTTTTTCCATGACAAGATGCCTCCAGGGAACAGAGTCAGCTTTGCAATCATTAACTGACCCTGACATTGCTTTTATTAAAATAAACAAAAAGCTAGTAGTGCCAGGCATAGTGGCAAATACATCTGTTAGGCTAGCACTGGGGCATAGGCAGGAAGATTGCGAATTAAAGGCCAGTCTGGAGTACATAGTAAACGAATGCTAACCTAATGCACACAGCAAGACTAACAAAGAATCTAGTTGGTGGTTTCAAATGGGGAAGGGGGATTGTGTATAATGACAGACATACCTACTTTCTGGATATGAGCAGCTTAAAAAATCTCTCATTGTTTATTATCTCAATCTTCCAATTCAATACAACATTAGAATTTGCTTTTTTGAATTAATAAGTGGGAAAAGACATAAAATGAAAACAAAGGACTTACTCTCCGGTCGTTGAAACATTGCTGACTTGGGATACATGAGCACTGTGAAAAGAAGCAGAGAGAGAGAAAATCAGGTTGGTTGAGGGGGTCAGAGATAATGAACCATTATCTGAAGGGATGCCAGTATGGAAGAATGAGCCGGGTCCCATGTCATTCTTGATGATTGTCACCATGACAGGAGTCCTTCCACTGTGTAGCATTTAGAGGTGGCTTGTTTACTTCTTCAAACACTAACCTTAGAAAACAGTGTCTAGCTCTAAGCCTGATGCTGTAGCCAGGCCTGGTGGCCTTCTCTTTCCTTTGCCATGCTAGTGCGATGGCTGCCTACTGTCTACTGTCTACCACCTGTTGTCCAAGGCCTGTGAGCACAGGCACGTTTCTAAATCTGCTCAGAACTCATGGAGGTCAACAGAGACTGGAGGGGACAAGAACAAGGAACAGGCACGACTTCCTACATAGCCATTTCCAACTCGCCTTTCCCACAGAGCATTTTCCTCCCCACACTCAAGATGGAAACTCTCAAGTGATAGTTCATTTAAAAAAGTGCTTTAGCACCTTTGGCTGAATGTATATAAACTTATTATCGAAAAAGCCCGACTCTTTTAGGATAATTAAAACATATTCCACACCACTGATATGCACCTGTCAGAGCTTTCTTCTGCCTAGGGAAGCTCCATGCTCACAAGGTCTGGGCACAGCCATCTAAAACTATCTGTCACTACTTTCTCACAACCCACCACGCCCAACTCCATGCTTAGTCAAGATTTAAGTTCCTGTGCCTAAAAAGGAAGTTAAACACTGAGCAGATTTTTAAGTGTACTAAGCTAGTTTTAATAAAACAGGCGTTCCCCCCCTTTTTTTTTTCTTCCGACTTTGCAGAATACACAGGAAGAGGATGAAGAGGTCTAAGAGATGGCTTAGTGGCGACACTTCAACGAACCTAAATGCTAATTCTTCTGGTGTCATCTCAGCACATGCATGTACTGCTTCTGAATCATCTGCTGGCTTCCACTGTAATTTCAGTGCCTTCATGTCAGGATCCATGTCTTGGAGGAGTCTACCCCTTACCATCACAATCACAGTCACAATCACCACCACTGCCACCACCCTCACCACCATGCTAGGTGGAAGTCCTTACACCAGAGGGAGTCAGTAATTATACTTCATCCCCAGGTAGTTTTCATCAGTTGAGGTGAATTTCTAAGTGATACCCACAGATAGAGAAACACACCAAACCATTCCACTGTGCAAAGGAATGCTGATGTGAATAAGAAAAGGAAAATAAGAACAAACACACGCATACATTAGTAAAGGCCCTGGGCACTTACTGTTTTCAGATGCTGTGCTGAGGACTTGTTGCTTGTATTTTTCTCACTCAGATTGTAGTGTCCCTGTGATGTATGTGTTGTCTTCAGTGAAGAGGTTAGGCAGTGTAACAACTGTTCTGGAGGCTAGTCACAGATGAGGCAGAGCTAGGAAGGTTGCGGCTCTGAACCTGAGCTCATTACCACATAGACTGGGGCAGGTTGGCTTGTAGTGGAGAGGGTTAGCGTTTGACTTTGCCTTTTGGCCACAGTGCCTGTTATTCACAGTGGTTCCCAGGCTCTGTGGCCAACAAGAAGCTCTTGCTGCATCTCTCCCGGACTGGAACAGGCAGTCTGCCTTGGGATGTTTTGTGGCTAGCCCTCCGTAAATCCAACACTGTATAATTAACTCCTGTGTTCCTCAATACAGTTATGCAATCTCAGTTCGGGGAGCCAGAATAAACTGAATAATGACTAGGGAAGACCTAGGAAAGCAAAGAGTCATATGTGCTAAATGCTAAAGAACATTCCAAAAACAGCTGGCCAACTAATGTGCGGCTGGTTCCAGGAGATGGCTACCTTTCCTCTCTTATATACTTGATTCTTAGTGCTCTTCTCTTTGCCTGTCAAAGGAGAGGATGCAGTTGCTTATTTGTTTTGTGGTGTTGGGATAAAATAAATGGTCTGATACATGCTGGGCTGAGCCCTTCCACTGAGCTACTGTTCCAACCCAAGACTGGTATTTTTATGTTCTTCCCCTCACCCCACCCCCCGTCCCAGGGTAAGGAGAAGCAAATCATGAGGGGGAAAAAAGCCACAAAAACAAAAGAGGCAGGTTTGACTTTTCTAACTCTCTAAATAGGCGCGTTAGAGCCTCAGTATGCCCAAGAATGACCCAAACCCTTGTTAGAGTAGGTGATTCATCTGGCCTAGGGGAAGGAGGTATAAAATCTGCTTTGCAGAATTGGCCAAAAGCTCTACTATCAAGATACAGTCTTGGCTAGACTGCACTTTTCACGAATTCCCTGATTACTTCCATGCTATTGTTTGTTGGTCAGTTAAAGATATTAAGGTTTTTAATCCTTGCACTAAAATTCTTTAGAATTATTATTATTATTATTATTATTATTATTATTATTATTATTATTATTATTTGTGGTAACACAGCAACAGTGTGAACAAATTAATGAAGATATAATATGGCAATCTTTTGTTTGCTTGTCTGTTTTGTTTGTCTGAGGTAGGTCTCTCTCTATAGCCTTGGCTGTCCTAGAACTTACTTTGTAGACTAGATTGGCTTCCAATTCAAAGAGGTCTGCCTAACTCTACCTCTGGAGTGCTGGGATCAAAGATAAGCATCAGCAGGACTAGTTTATGCTAATTTTAGTGAATGAAAACCAGTTAAGGTCTTCTTCATAACGTAACAGAGAAATGACCTGAGGCATCTGAGTTTGTCATAGAGATCTCTCCCCAAGACACAGAGGGGAATGAGCAAGTAACAAAACACATAGTTACATCCTTGTCAATTTTTTGCTATATTTATTTTTAATCAGATTTATGCTAACTTTTTATTTTTACTTTTTAAAATGCAATCTAAAATTTCTAGTTTATGTAGCTTGTGTGTGATTTTAAGGAACTTAAAGATGAGCATATTAGTCATTGAGAATCAGAAAGGGTCTTGGCTCTGGAAACTGGACGAAGTCATAGACAGGCCAGTGGCTAGCTAAACTGCTTTCTGGTTGGTTCATACAAAAAAGAGAGAGAGAGAGAAGAAAAGAAAAGAAAAGAAGAGAAGAGAAGAGAAGAGAAGAGAAGAGAAGAGAAGAGAAGAGAAGAGAAGAGAAGAGAAAAGAAAAGAAAAGAAAAGAAAAGAAAAGAAAAGAAAGGCTTGGTTGTTTAGCTCCAAAACTCAGTAATATCATCTCAGATTCAAGTTTACTGCTCTCAAATTTAAGTCATGTTAAAAGACTAGAATTGCTGTTAGTTTTATAATGTAGTAGTCAGTCAAGCAGTTCTATTAGATACCAAAATGGCTGTGCTCAAGCATCCAGCCACCTTTACAATTCCATGCTAAGTATTTAGCAATTCGCCAATACAAAAGTTAGAACAAAGGTGATGACAGCAAAAAGGGATGCTTTTAAAGCTGAGGTTCATTCGAGGATGAAATTCTAGTAAAGTTATGTAAAAGTAAAATACAGTTGAGCATTAAACAATAACATACTAGAACATACTATTATCTCTTATCTCCTGAAGCTTTTAAATTCTCTCTATAAAAATAAGAATTAGTGTATTCATCATAACCTTTAACTGACTTGTTAAGTAAATTTCTTATACATTATAAATAGCATATGAGAGTTCACTTCTTGACTTTTGGTAAAGTAAATACTAAAAGTTGAAAAGAAGTATGGTCATGTGTGAATGGAGTCAATTTTGTTACTACAGCTATTGTTAGTGATGATGAGTCTGCATGTTCTTCAGGTCCAGTCATTAGATTTTAAGCCTACAAGCTGACATAAATGTGCTCTATGGCACACTTGTGCTGAAATCAAAACTATAATTATGCTTAGCAACATTGGTCTCTAAAATTTGCATATATTGAGATGTGCAGATTCATGTTAACAAGTGAGTCTTTTATTATAGTTCTTGGTTTGAAGGGAAAAGAAAAACTACACATAAATAAAGAGCTTCCAATCTACTTGATACAGATACCCTGAAAAGGCACGTGATGTGCATCCTCTGTTTCTTTAGCTTGTTCTCTTTGGTGGTGTTCCCAGTCCTAACTAGAGTATCACGGCTTTAACAAAACCCACAACAGCTACCAGAATTGAATTTCTCTACGGAATGGAACACCTACTTTTATTTGATTTTTTTAAAAAAATCAACAAATGGGACAATTATGTGATCCATTTTAGCCTAAAGATCATGTAACTAATAATCAAAATATCACAAAATTCTTGATTTTTGTATTTAACAAAATACAGTGTTTGGGTATTGTTTTCTAATACCAAAAGCTGGTCTGCAGGGTCAACAGTACAGATGTCATTACAGGTAACTGGATAGTCCTTTCTCAATTCTATGACTTTAGTGTGTCCTTAGAGTGTCTCTCATGAAGGCACAATCCATGTTTATGTTTATTAACCTCTGTTGTACCCTTAGCCATGGTTATCACATGCACAGGGTTCCTGTGACATTTTTATAAACAAACTTTGCTATTGGCTGTGTTATTTTCATATGGTTGCTATTATTAACATTTTGAACACAATTTGGTTTTAAAAATAGTATACACAGTACTGCACATACTAAATGAACAACATACTACTGACCAGGAAGAACATATTTATCTTTATATGCTCCTAATGTCACACTAATATCCTTTTGCATATTAAGCATGATTTAGAGGGGAAAGAGTATTTTCTTTCCAGTTTTACCTTGATAATCTACTCAATACTTGACTGTCAGCCGACTTATCTTTTCTTCAGCTCCTTTTGTTTTGTTTTTTGAAAGAATTCTCAGTTTTACTTAGTATATTTGTGCTTAAAAGAAATTCAGAATTTTCTAGTTTTTATACTAGGTCATTATTAGGCAAAATTATTAGATGTAACAGGTAGATCGCTAGATATTGGGGCCCATTTTACAGATTAGAAACTAAAGTTCAGAGAAATTGATCTTACTCTGAATAGTCAGGCTTCATAGTATCCTCATTAAAGACACACATTATTCTCAAATAATCTACTTCTAGAAAATTCTGTAAATACATATATTAATAATTATTCCATTAGAGTATATTACTACAATGATTAGGAGAATGGAAGAGCTTGTCAAAGGGCAAGGACAAGCATGAGTACAGGGGATACTGGAGCCATTTGCAGGGGGAGGTTCAGACTCTCTGAGCCCTTACTTTCTGAGTTAGTCTTTTTGTAAATTTTGTGTCTGGCATATTGCTCAATGTACAAACCCCATGTCTACATGCACTTAAAATCTATCACTTTTAATGTAAGGGTTTATATGCTTTGATATCTTGCTATTTGACACAGAGCAGTTTGCATCTTTTACATCCTGGATAGGCTAGTTCCTGATACATTTGCTTTGTCCTTTGATGTGTTTCTCAATGAGATGCTTATATACTAACTTTGTTTTCAACTTCAGTTTTCAATAATACGATTTCTTTCTTAGCATCCCTATAGTTTTCAGCTATAACCATCACTTCTAATATTACTTCTTTCATAGTTTTAATTTTTATTCTTTCCTTTTCCATTCTGGGAGGATTTCTCAGATTTTATTTTTATCCTATACCTGACTTGAAATTTTAGTATATGTTGCTGAAAATTAGATATATTAATTATATATTATATTATATTATATTATATTATATTATATTTACTTGTGTTTGTGTGCCTGAATATATGCATGTGTACTTCATGAATGCAGAAGCCCACAGAGGTCAGAAGAGGTTTTAGATTAGCTGGAACAGGAGTCACAAACAAAAGTTAGCCCTCATGTGGGTGCTGGAGGTAGAACCTGGATCCTCCACAAGAGTAGCAACTGCTCTTAGGTACCGAGCCATCTCTCTAGCTTTTTTGTTGAGAATTTCATACATGAGTACTGTATTTACATCATTCCCATCCCTCTACCCTGCCAACTCCTCCCATTACCCTCAATTTCTCCTCAAATTTATGACTTCTTTTTTACTTATTTTTAGAGATTTCTTTATAGTTTATTTTACATGTATGATTGCTTTGCCTACATGTATGCATGTACAGCACATGTTTCCCTAGTGTTCATGGTAGTCAGAATCAGGTACATGATCTCCCAGAACTGGAGTCCTACTGATTTGATTTAGTGTTGCCCCTGTGTACACTTGCTTAGGGCTGACCACTTGGGATTGGATAACTCATCAGTAATTTCAATCCTAGAGAAACCGATTCTCCCTCTCTTAGCAGCTATTGATTATATGTAGCTATTCATTTGGGGACAAGACTTAATGAAATTTCTCTTGTCCACATCGGCATATCAACTTGTGTTGTCATTATACAGTCTTGATTAGGCAACTGTGATGGTGAGATTACAAGGGTGCATCTTGACCATCTCAGCAAACTATCTCCAGTGATGCAGTAATGGCACTGCTATCTTGAGGATAGCCAACAGCTATCTAAGTAGTCTTAAGACCTTGTTTAATATTAGAGAATTAATGCCTAGGATTGTAAACCTAATCAACTACCCAGGGCTAGAGAGGAATTAGGCCTGGAGGAGAACCTAATACTACCAATTTCCTAAACTGGATTCTATACCTTATATGCACATGAAAGTTGTAGCTTCCATCCCTCACTAAAAACAAACAAACAAACAAACAAACAAAGAAGCAAACAACAAAGACTTTTTACAACAAATGGAGACTCTTATGAAGATCCACAAGCCATCAAAATGCCAAGAAAAAGCGACCATGACATGCTCAGTTCTAAGCATATCTAAGACTCAGGGAAAATTATCGAAGAAGGGTCGAAAAACTGTAAGAGTCAGAGAACCAGGGTATCTGCTGGATCATGTCTTATACTGATTTACTAAAAGTATCTGCTCTCCCCTGCTTCTTGCAACTTTTTAATGCACATCTAAATGCCAATTTAATTAACTGACTAAAGTGGTTTTAGTGCTAGTGCACTTCTTATACATCTTTGTCTCTCATTTCACATCTACACATGTTATTTCCAACAGAGTCTCACTAACATTTCAAAGAGGTTCGTCAGATCTTTGAGAATATTTTCATAATAACAATATTGCTTTTCAAGTTTTCCTCTGACTCATAAAAAGTTGTTTTTATATGAAAAATTCAGAAAGGATCATCTTTACCTTTACTGCATAATTTCGTTTTGTAAATCTCAAATCATATCTTAGTGTTAAACCATTCTTTACAGGCAACAATGAATCAATAAGTCATTATCAAATTAACTGGGTGAATAGATTTATTCTTAGTTTATGACATTGTCCAAGTAGTTGTGGGCAAATGCTCTTGCTGACTATAGCCAGTGCATGCATGAGTCTACCCTAGGGACATGTGCTAAGCTTTCTTGGGCAGACTTGATGCTTGCTTGAATATAAGAAGTAAACTGGAGAACCTCATACAAAATTAGTTTGTATTTATGCAATATATACTTTGAAATGCACACTGAATTCCATAATCCCCCTGTTCTTAGGGCCCTTTTTTCCAAATGCTTTTGTTAAGTAGCTAATGTCCCAGGGGTATTCTCTCTCCTTTCTATTGTTTTGTATTCTAAGTATTCTAGTCTCTGAATAGATAGTGAAATTAAGAAGCGAGTGGGGAGAACAGTGAAAAAGAACACACAACTCTTTTCTGATGACTCAAGTCTCAGCTCCATTTGGGGAATGGCACTTGTTTTTCTGGTCAGTGAAGCAGATAATAGAAAGAATTTAATTCTGCCCTCTCCCAAATGGCTTCTTTCTTTTTCTGGCTAGGTCTATTTAACCAGAAGATGTAACATAGAGACTGCAAGGAGCACACAGATGGGAAGTCTTTGACACCCTGGATTTCTTTGAAGCAGTAGCTTTAAGTTTACTGCTGTTCTAACATGCTTGGAATTTAAGAAGGAAGTTGGGGGTAATTACATCAGTGAAGGTAGCCAGTCACCTGATTAACTACAAGTTTTCTGATTGTATTCCAGTCAGAAGCTCCTACAGGGAGAAGCCAATATGAAGTCATGGAGCAGAAGAACAAAATGGTAAGAGATTTAAGTGTAAATGGTATAAAAGAAATCAGTTTTTACATTCCTTTGCTTTATCATGCTAAAGAAGAGCCAAGGGAGAAACGCACTAACAACTTATATGATCTATCTTTTTCAGTAAAGACTGAACACAAGCCTAATGTTTTCATTAACATTAAGAGAATTGAGCCCAAATTCTATATAAAGAGCCTGATCAATGATGCTCCTATAACAAGAATGCAGGATGAAATCTCTCAAAAACTGTTGAATAATATCAGTTTCTCATTGTTGGTCATCATACTGATAATTTGCTCTATAGCTAGGTTTGCATATGAAAATCTGTTATGATACATTTCAAAAATAGACATCCAATCCTACATAAGATTCAGATTCTTTTTAATTTTTTGTATTGTTTTTTGAGACAGTGTGTCTTTGTTTAGCCTTGGTTGTCATGGAACTTCCTCTGGAGACTAGGCTAGCCTTCAATTAAGAGTTGGATCCTTATCAAGAAGCAATATTCAAAGATTCCTACATATTTCAAATCTATAGGAATAAGTATTATTAGAAACAGAAATTAATGATTGTTGGTGAAGATTGAAAAATGGAAACTCTAATTTGTGATTATTGGAAATGAAAATTGGTGCTGCTAATATGCAAAACAGTATGGAATTCTCAAAAATAAATCCAACAATTCTGTATGTATTAGAACTAAAAGCTGGGGTTTGAGTTGGCAATTTGTACACCCATGCTCAAAAGCTTACAATAGTCAAAGATACTAATAACTTGAGCCAATGAGTTAACTCAACTGGTAAAAGCATTTACTACCAAGTCTGATAATCTGAGTTCACTCCTTGGGACCTGTCTTCGAAAACAATGGGCATCTGACACATACTACAGAGAAGATGAGCCTTGAGGATATTATGCTAAGGGAAGTGTAATAGTCACAAAAGGATAAATTCTGCTTGGCTCTACTTGGGTGAGGTGCCTACAGCATCATAGATATAAGACAAAGGCAGAATGATGGCTACCAGGGGCTGGGCTTGAGAGGGAAGTGATGAGGAGTTAATGGACCATGGGCTAGCATTTAGCCTTGTGAGTTCTGAAGGGTCTCTAGTGATGGATGGCAGTGACAGGTGTCTAACAACAGAATGCATATAAAGAAATCACTGAACTATACATTTAAGATGAGGGAAATGGCAAACTTCAACTTATATATATCTTATAAAACATCAAAAATAATTAAAATTGATTTGACTATTGAAGAATATGTTATTTGCATTACATATACACACATATATACACACAACACTGAACTCCATAGTTTCCCTTCATCTTAGACTATTCCAGTAAAGAAGAGGAAGGAAAAAAGGTAATTATTTGTGCTTGAAACTGTCCAAACACTTATTTAATTTCTCATCTGGTTAAAAAATTAAGTATATACTAAACAAATAGCATGTTTGTTCACTATGACAGCCTATAACAAACCTAGCCATGAATAAAATATCTGGGGTATACACTTTTGTAAATAATTCCATGATAATCAACTTGTTTGTTTGTTTGTTTGTTTGTTTGTTTTGAAACAGGTCTCACTATGTAGCTCTGACTGTCCTGAAACTTGGTATGTAGACCAGGCTGGTCTGGAAATCACAGATATCAGCTTGCTTTTTGGTTCTTGAGTGCTGGGATTAAAGGTGTGTACCACCATATCTGGCTGATAATGAGGAGTTTTAGAAAACATATCTTTCGAAGGCAAAAATCATACTAATAACAATCAAAATTTAAAATTAGAAAAATATAACAAAAACACCTCAAACCTACAAATTATAGCATAAATTGTTTAAGAAGTTGTTTCCCTCTGACATAAAAAAGCTGTCTACAGATGTTTTTAAAGTTACCTACATACAAAGATAAGAATAATATGACATAATTTCCAGATATCTCCCTGTTTGTGGTATAGAAAATCAAACCCAGGCCTTTGCCCATTTTTTCATTGAGCAGCATATCTAGCCTCAAATAAATTTTACATAAGATGATAGGTTTAAGGCTCCACCTATTAAAAATGGGCAAAATCCTAAAGAATGATCCTGCATCCCAAACAACTAACTGGAAAATAAATCTATCAAAATTCTTTCAGAACAATTAGAAGGCAGATAAAACCCTGGCCCTGACTTAAGCAAGTCCATACTTGCAGATATAAATTTAGCTTTGGTTTGAACTAGGAAACTAGGAAGAACTGGACCCTTGCTAGAAGGCAGGTTGAGTTTGCCTATCAGGTGCAAGCATGAGAAGCCATGTGGCTGGGATCAGCTCAGTAAGATTGGCTACAGCTTGGCAGACCCTGAAGCAAACAACTCAGACATAAATGAAGCACAGGCCACACAGGCCGTCCAGGAATTTGTGTGGAACTCAAGCGTAAAATCTGTTGGGTAGACACCTGGGGCCTGAAGGTGGGTGGGGGTTGAGCATGGGGGGAAGATGAAAGTGAAGGCAGAGAGCTTTGGTTCCGGTGGAAATCAGTCCTAGAAGCCCAAAGCCAGGTTTGTAGACAGTGAGAACTCAGACAAATGGAAACAAACTAGTCAAAGATCCCAGCCAGATCTGACCGGATGCCAGAAGGAAGAAGGTAGACAGCAACAGGCAGAGGGGCATGGAAGAGCATCAAGGGCAAGCTGCTTTGATGTGAATCTGATCAATGGAGTTGGGGGTTCCTGTTTTTGGCTTCCAGCCTAGAATCTGAAAGAGAACAGAGTATGGACGTGCCTGCCAAGAATGTTCCTGTTCCTGTGTAACGTGCAGAGGCATGTGTTTGTTTTGCTTCAGCCTTACCGAAGTTTTGCTTCATTTTCTGTTCCCCTAATTGTTTCAGCGGGGCTGGTTAATCCCAAGGGAGTAATCTGGGGAACAATGACACCTATTATCTGAGCTACTGTAACTGCAGTAAACTGACACATGGCCATAGCAGGTGCTGCTTGCTCTATAGCTATTGTCTCCTTTCCCTTCAAAGAAAGACACCTGGCTCTCTGTTGACTTAGGGCAGGCTGAAGAAGGGCTGTAGTGGACAGTGAACTGTTACCACAGAAGGTATTTACTTAAACACAGGGTGCTAACAGTCCTGCTTTATTGCAGAAACATCTGAAGCAAATGAAATGCCCAAGAGAGAAATACCGGGCATAGCCTGACTATGAGGAGAACAGCAAGGCACAGAAGAACCTCTACCTCATGGTGGTGAAGCAAAGTGAGGAATGTGGGCCCTTATTGGCTCTTTGTCCCTCCACCCAACCCTCTCCTCGATCTAAACCTAGGTTCTAATGCCTCCTTTGGCACCCAGTAGCCTCCTTCCGGGCTCTTCCTCCACACTCTTACATCCCTAGATGAGCACCACTGACTAGGTATCTGTGTGACCTGCCTGTATGGATCTTCTGCTCCCTTGCCTTTGAGAATAGAGGACTGCGTTGTTCTATCTTCCATCTGTCCTGATCCATTTCATTTTCGATGAAGGCTGACTCCTCCCAGACTGCAACCAGTTGAGTTTTCTGTTCTACTTTATGCCTATCTTCCAGAATCAATCTAACTAATGACCGTTGTTCATCTCTTACCACTTTGCCTGGATCCTTATAGATGGAGCTGCTTGTGCTTGTCCCTATCTCAGAAGGTGTTTTAGTTGGATCTGTTATTCCCTTAGGAAAAATCTAGTGAAACCACACCATCGACATATACCATTCAGTACTCAAAATTACTATTTCGGAAGGTAGCGGGTTGCAACTATCAATCCATAAAGTACTACTTTGAATATAAAGAAATGGGTAATAATTTTTAAACCATCTTTAGAATCAGTGAGGAATTTATGAGTCTTGTAATAGTTCTGTTTTGGGGATTGAAGCAAAGGATTCTGAGTAATAAAATGATAGCAAAAATGGAAGTTGCAGACACATGAAAATAAATTGAAAACAGCTAAGCATGTCTCTTGCTAGACATAACAAAAAATATATACCCTTACTTACAAGCTGTTCTTCAGCAGTTATGTCATATTTCTAGCTAAGAATACCCAGCAGGGATGAATAATAACTGGCAATCACCTTTCTTTCTCCTACTTAAACTCTGAATGCTAGAACAAAGTCTACTTCAGACTAGCCATGCACGTAATTATGGGGTGGGCTCCTGTTTCCTCAGTAGCTTCTTCTAGTTTCCTATCAAGTGAAAGAGTAAAACAAAGTTAAAATAAACTTGTGCCAAACTAATTCTTATAGCAATTTTGGGGACAATCATATAATGTTACTCAGGGAAAAAAACCCACTTTTGGAATTTTAATTACAGGTTAAATAATTACTGTTTTTGCTTCCATGAAACAACAGCTCTACTTACTTTGAACTTTCATTCTCTGAAAACAGCAGCTGCTCCTACATCTTCCTTCTCTACTGTGAACGTAGTCTTGTAGGAATACTCGTGCTTGAAGATATGTTTGTGTTATTTGTTTATTTATGTGTGTATGTGTGTAATGTCATGGTGTGTTTGTGTGTGTGTTTCCAAGAAGGAGAGAAGGCAGTCCAACCCCTGGTGAGGGAGTTGCAGGAGTTTGTGAACCCCTTGATGTGGGGGATGGGAACTGAACTTCGGTCCTCTGGAAGAGCAGAAAGGGCTCTTAACTGCTGAGCCATCCCTCTGCATAGTCTTTCTTTACTCCTAATGTTCTCACATTTTACTGTTTCTGATCCTAATATTGAATAGAGGAAGTAGCCTGCACTCAAAGTCCAGTAAGTACACTGTGAACTAACTGTCTTTTACTCTCATTTACTTTCTTTCTAAAATTTTTTGCTTTAAATTTATTTTTATTGTATGTGTGTGGATGTTTTGCCTGCACATGTATGTGTTTCTGTCCTGTGCCTGGTGCCCTGGGAAGCCAGACGGAGGCACCTGATCCCTTGAAACTAGAGTACAGAGTGTTGGGAACCACCATGCAGACTCTGGAATCAGACTCAGGCCCTCTGGAAGAGCAGCCAGTGCTCTGAACCATTGAGCTATCTCCCCAGCCCCTTTATTTTACCTTCAGCCTACCAATCTAGAATTTCTTTTTACAGACAGTATTAAAGACATATTATAGTCCAGATAATGAGAGAAAAATTCACAGCTTTATACTGTACCCAAGTATATATCTTTGAAGACTTAGGCCTAATTTTGCCATTTACCTTAAATATAGTAAACATAAAATTATCATTAAATACTGCTTAAAACACAAGTTGTTCTCACTCAGAGTTACAAAATTAAGACAGTCAGAGAAAGGCTTAGGTGGCTGAATCCTGAGCTCTGTGAAGCTTAATTTCCCTTACTAGACAGTAATCACTTTGATATTACCACCCATGTTTACATAATGATCCCAGAGTCACTACGGACTCTGGGATGCCACCCTAATATGCCCACAGTGACTGTACAGCTGAGATTAACCATGATCAGAACGTGCAGATTTAGTTTGGATGAAACCAGGATTTAAAAACAAAATAGTAACAACAACAACAACAACAACAACAACAACAACAACAACAACAACAGACTGATAGGCTATCTCGGCCTGAAACCAGCTACACGGTGTGTTGAAGGGCTGAACATTGGGGAAATTAGTCACTCAGCTGTACCTGGCATTCTGTGACACATGCCTAAACTATAGGTGGTTAAAATAAAGTCTAATTCTAACTTTGTGATGGCTGCAAAAATTAGTTTAAGTAAATAAACATTAAGTAAATAAAAACCCTATGCTTTATATGTCTTTAAAATGTAGACTTTAAAGTTAAGGCAAGAGTAAAATGGATAGCAATTTTAGTTCGTGTGGTTGTATGATATTCTATCACAGTGGTTCTCAATGTCTGGTTTGTAACCCCTTTGCAGGTCAAATGAAACCCCTTTCACAGGGGTCACCTATCAGATATCCTGTATATCGGAATATTTACATTATTCATTATTCACTATATATATTCATAAATATATACATTATACATTATTTATAACAGTAGAAAAATTAAGAAAAAAGTTATGAAGTAGCAGTAAAATAATTTTATGGTTGGGGTTTACCATAACATAAAGAACTATACTAAAGAGTCGCAGCACTAGGAATGTTGGGAATCACTCTTCTAGCATATTTTAGAAGCTTTTGGTGCTTCTCTGCCATTCAGTATTCCTCACTTGAGAATTCTTTGTTTAACTCTGTACCCCATTTTTTAATGGGGTTATTTGAATTTCTGGAGTCCAGCTTCTTGAGCTCTTTGTATAGATTGGATTTTATTTCCCTATCAGATTTAGGATCGGTAAAGATCCTTTCCCAATCTGTTGGTGGCCTTTTTGTCTTATTGACAGTGTCTTTTGCCTTACAGAAGCTTTGCAATTTTATAAGGTCCCATTGTCAATTCTTGTTCTTACAGCACAAGCCATTGCTGTTCTTTTCAGGAAAATTTCCCCTGTGCCGATATCTTCGAGGCTTTTCCCCACTTTCTCCTCTATAAATTTCAGTGTCTCTGGTTTTATGTGGAGATCTTTGATCCACTTAGACTTGAGCTTTGTACAAGGAGATAAGAATGGATCAATTCGCATTCTTCTACATGATAACTGCCAGTTGTGCCTGCACCATTTGTACAGAGAAGCACCTGAAAAAATATTCAACTTCCTTAATCACCAGGGAAATGCAAATCAGAACAACCTTGAGATTCCACCTCACTCCAGTCAGAATGGCTAAGATCAAAAACTCAGATGACAGCAGATGCTGGTGAGGATGTGGAGAAAGAGGAACACTTCTCCATTGCTGGTGGGATTGCAAGCTGGTACAACCACTCTGGAAATCAGTCTGGAGGTTCCTCAGAAAATTAGACATAGATCCAGCAATACCTCTACTGGGCATATACCCAGAAGATATTCCAACTGGTAATAAGAACACATGCTCCACTATGTTCATAGCAGCCTTATTTATAATAGCCAGAAGCTGGAAAGAACCTAGATATCCCTCAACAGAGGAATGGATACAGAAAATGTGGTACATTTACACAATGGAGTACTACTCAGCTATTAAAAACAATGAATTTATGAAATTCTTGGGCAAATGGATGCATCTGGAGGATATCATCCTTAGTGAGGTAACCCAATCACAAAAGAAGTCACTTGATATGCACTCACTGATAAGTGGATATTAGCCCAGAAACTTAGAATACCCAAGATATAATTTGCAAAACACAAGAAAATCAAGAAGAACGAAGACCAAAGTATGGATACTTCATTCCTTCTTAGAATAGAGAATAAAACACCCATGAAAAGAGTTACAGAGAAAAAGAGTGGAACTAAGACGAAAGGATGAACCATCCAGAGACTATCCCACCCGGGGATCCATCCCATAATCATCCACCAAACCCAGACACTATTGCATATGCCAGCAAGATTTTCCTGAGGACCCTGATATAACTATCATGAGTGAGGCTATGCCAGTACCTGGCAAATACAGAAGGGAATGCTCATAGTCATCTATAGGATGGAACACAGGGCCCCCAATGGAGGAGCTAGAGAAATTACCCAAGGAGCTGAAGGGGTCTGCAACCCTTTAGATGGAACAACAATATTAACTACCAGTACCCCAAGAGCTTGTGTCTCTAGATGCATATGTAGCAGAAGATGGCCTAGTCGGCCATCATTGGGAAGAGAGGCCCCTTGGTCTTACAAACTTTATATGCCCCAGTTCAGGGGAATGCCAGGGCCAAGAAATGGGAGTGGGCGGGTAGGGCAGCAGGGCGGGTGGAGGGTATAGGGAACTTTCGGGATAGCATTTGAAATGTAAGTAAAGAAAATATCTAATTAAAAAAAAAAAGAAAAAAAAAAGAAAAGAAAGAGAAGAAGCTTTTGAAGTGGGAGGGTATTTAGGCCAGAAATGCAATAAGGAAGACTTGGTTCTAGATTTTAGTCAGGTGGCACAAACAGAAAATATAAAAGATCCTAAGGACATGGCAGGTGCCCAGTCACTGGTGACATCACCTAACTTCTGTCCTAAATTCTGTTTTCTCAACCTGCTGCTACTAATAGTTGTTATTCTGGACTTGTAAATGCTAATAAACTATCCTGAGCTGGGGAAGCTTATAGAATATTTAGTTTATTGTTCTACTACTATCCAGAAAATGAGCAAACACAATAACACAATCCAGGTCTTTTTCAGGGTGGTGTGCACTACACAGACACACACACACACACACACACACACACACACACACACACACAAGATCTCTGTATTTGTGCCTGTGGTGCAGAGACTGAGCCTAGGGCCTTGTGTATACAAACAACATTCTCCAGGGTTTCATGCCTGGCTAGGTTTTAAAATTTAGGTTCCTACTTTAGCATCAGGCACTTCTGAGAATTAAATTCTGAATTTAAAATAAAAATCTTATTTGCGTCTTTCAATTGTATTAAATATCAAAAATAATTCCCCAAGCACCATGTAAAACCAAATGTGATGCTGTATGCTTGCAATCTAGGAACTCCAGAGATAAGAGCAGGAAGATCAAAGGTTCAAGGTTGTCTTCAGCTGCATAGGGAGCAGCAGAACAACCTGGGACATACAAGGCGGTCTCAAAAAACAAAAGAAAAAAGAAGAAAGGAAAACGAAAGGAAAATAAAATAAAATGGACAAACCCAAGGGACTCTTAACTCCTATGTTTTATTGCAGATCAAAATAAGACACAATCAATCAATTAATACATACCTCAGATAGAAAGGTGATAAAGGTCTTTCATCTTCCTGTGAGCTAAAAGGAAAAAACATGTGAATTAATATAATTTCTATTAATACAACATTTATATTTTACTAAAACTCTGTTCTACCTGTCACAAATTGTGACTTATTACTGCTGATCCTATATTAGATTCAAGTTAACAAAACACTCTCCCTAGGATCTAACCAGCATCAATGACTTCTTCAAAGAAGCCAGGTCATCAGTTGTAGTCTTCAGTAAGATGATTCTCTGTAAGTTTACTAACACTAAAGTAATTTACATCACACTTCCAGAAGCAGCTTTTTACTATATTTTCCAACGAGTCTAACTAGATACTCATATGACACACAACCCTTACAAATGATTGCAGACAATTATTTTTGCAAAGTTAATTGTAAAAGTAAGATAAATGATGAAATACTTCTGTTTAGTGTGGGATATTTAGAAGAGTGATTTCCTGGAAGTGAAAAGCTCATTCCTCTGATGTAAATCTCATGGTATTTGTTCTTCTGGGGTTGCTCTACTAAGTATTGTGGGAGAGTAAACCATGCCAGGAAGCTTGGTGGGTAGAGCAGGTTGAGACCCCAGAAATGGGACCTCTGGTCATGTAGGCCCATAACAGAGTTCTCAGTGCTAATGAAGTACCTAGAAGCCCTGAGGGTTTAGCCAATAAGCTTCCCTTCTCAGACATTCCTCCCAGCAAAAGGTATTTAATCTCGGGTCCCCCTCCTCCCCCAGAAATTAATATGGTAATCATCCATTTTCCACAATGAATGGTCAATAAACAGTTTGGAACCAGGGACTGTTTCTTTTATTGAGAACCACCATGGGCATCATGGAGCAGGCCTTCCCCTACAGAGCTGCTGCCTAAATCTTCCATAGAAGACTCATCTGCGCTCCCAGCCATAACAGCTAAGGACCTTCACTGATGAGCAAAGATAGAGCCCCCACTCCCTCCCCCGGCCCCTTACCCCCAGCCCTGGGCTAGGACCTCTGACTCTCCTCTCAACTCATCAAGACCCAGTGGAGCATGAATGTCCATGAGTTTGGGAGCACCCGGTCCCTGCCTCTTAGAGGGCCTGTGGACCCCCAACATTTCATTCCAGCGGCTGGGAGCCCAGAAGCCACGGAATACCAATTTCAGCTTTCTCACATCTCAGCCTGCATTTTTCTACCCTGGAGCAGTATATTGGTGTTTCCCTGAAGCTCAGCACTTGGCTCCCGTTTTTGCCTCCCCAGTGGCTACGCCCATTGGTGAGGTGGGACTCAGACCCACAGGTATAATCTGATATGGATAACAGGAGAAGACAAAGTTTCAACACAGTTTAAGTCCCTCAAACAAGATGGAAATAATAGGAAGCTTAATATAAAGGCATTTAATTTTAAATGTAAAATACATGCTAACATTTTCTTTAACATGCTTTTCTTCTAGTAAACTACCTTTAATTATAAAAGCACAAAGTGAGTTTCTCCTGCTAACTCAATTTCTTAAGCATAATTCATGAAAATGGAAATGTTGGATTCAAGTGACAATATTAAATTGGAAGTAAACAAGATCTTACGTCAGTGATATAATCTCTCACATACACACTTGTCTCTCTCCTCTCTCTGTTCTCTCTCTCACATACATACACACAGACACACACGCATACACTGTCTGTCTGTCTGTCTGTCTGTCTCTCACAAACTCAAACACATATATTGTCCTAAGAGTTGAAAAATGTTACATTCTAGCTAGACTTGGGCATGTACAATTTGACACACTATTTTTCAATCTCCTATGATTTTTGGTTTGCAATTCTAATCTTGTTTAGATGTTCTCTTGTCCATGTTGTCAATAATACCTACTGTTCATAGCATCTTTGTGTTTTATGTGCACATATACACAGGCATAAATTAGATGTGCTAATTCTTCCCATCTGAGGGGTGAAGCATCACTTCATTGCAGACTAATGTGGATGAGCTAGGGGCAAAGCTGGTACCATTCAGCCATAACATTTAAGAGTTAGAGGTGGCCATTTCTGAGATATATTCAGGTTGGCTGGGATGAAGCTATCTGAAGCAATGGTTTTATAGGGAGCAACTACTATAAGCTAACCTCACACAAGAAATTTACATGTTTGAGTTCAAAGTATTCCTAGAAGATACTTGACAAAACAATTGGACTTGTTCTCTAATCAAGGAGTCTATATCAATGAGACATTATGGCCAACATTGTACCAAGAAAGCTACCAATATAAACCTGCAATGATTTCATGTCACAGGAGAGGAACATTGCCCTGTGTTTTGAAGTGAGAGCTGTTAACACTAACATAAAACAACTTAAAGTGAATTGACATGCTTAGCTCACTGTACTTTTGTGGACATTAAATCAGTCATATTTGTTTGTTTTTTAAGTGCTAAAAGTTTGCAAGCATTCTAACCTCCTGACAATGTTTTATGACACTGTTATCTACAAAGTTTACATAGGAATAAAGCCGTGGAATTAAAATATCATCACAGAAAAACTCAATTTTAAGTAAGCTTATGATTTGGTTTTGAGCCACATTTGGTGTTGAGCACACATCTGTGCTGGGCCATGTTGTCAGATAGTACAGGACTCTGAACGAAGTTGTCTTCCTGTGCCTTCCACTAATGTCTGTTGTTAGGTGAGTGCTACACTACTTTGTAGCAAACAGAGGCAGTCTTCTTTTCCTCCTCCTCCTCCTCTTCCTCCTCCTCCTCTTCCTCCTAGTTCTCCTCCTCCTTCTTTTTTCCTCGTCCTCCTCCTTCTTCTTTTCCTCCCCCCTCCTCCTCTTCTTCCTCCTCCTTCTTCCTCCTCCTCTTCCTCCTCCTCCTTCTTTTATCCTCCTCCTTTTCTTCCTCCTCCTCTTCTTCCTCCTCTTCCTCCTCTTCCTCCTCCTCTTCCTCCTCCTCTTCTTCCTCCTCTTTCTCCTCCTCTTCTTCCTCCTCTTCCTCCTCTTCCTCCTTTTTCTCCCTGTACATACCTCCCACACAAATGCAATGAATTACTTATTGCCTTTTGATCCTCATAGAGACTCTCACTTTACTTGCCTTTACTTATCCAGAAAAGGATGCTCAAAGTAGGGGCATAACTCATCCAGGCAACAATGAGTGGACAGGTAGGGAAGAGACCCCAAAGCAGCAGTGCAGAGACTGTCCTTGGTGGGGACTGAGAATGCTAGTTCTTGGCTCTGTGTTGTCTTTATCTCTTGGCTGGAAGCTGTATGTGAGAATGTGACTGGGAACTGGGCAGAAGCACTGGATACCTGATAGCTGGGCCATCCAAACTGACCAGCTCATTCTCTCCCTATAGTTCAGTCCAGCGCCTACCATCGATTCTTTAAAAATGTCCCCAGAACTAGAAGCTTAGTGGTATTCTATGCTCAGAGACCCTTCCTGCTTACAGGAACTCTGTATTCACTTTCTCTTAAGTTCCTACTATGAATCTATAAAAACTTCTTTCTAAAACTTACCCTCAATGGTTCTCAAAGTTTATTCTTTGAAGTCTCTTGATTAGAACCTGAAAGATAATGACCTTGAGCCACTTAGGCGGTCATTCTGATTTCTTGGATCCTAGCCTTTGAGGAAAAACCTTGCTGTTCTCGAACACACCTCAACATTATTCTATCATAACTGGCTAGTGCTGAGTACAATTTATTTTTATACCCCACCCTGTTTTGGTCCTGAATTGTCTTCTAACTGATTTTAATTATCAAAATAGCTTATCATGGGCCAGGGATGTGGTTTGGATGTTTGAATATCTGCCTGGAACTGGCATTAAAGGTGTGGGCCATCATGCCAGTCCAAGAATGTCTCATGATGGGAACACAGGTTTAGATCATAAGCTAACATTGTTTTAGGCTATGTTGGCACAAAGTAAATTCATCAGTGAGGCATGAAGTCAGAAACTAAAAATCATAATGCTGTCACTTTGATCAGTTTTTAAGTGTTCTAAAAAGAAATTAAAATAAAATAAAGTAGACTTTATGTTACATTTTATGGATAATTAGTATACATCAGAATGCATGTATGGAAAACAAAATATGAAAAGAAAATAAGGCTAAATAACTAAAATTGATTAAATAATGGACATATTTCTTCCTTTTTGCTCTTTAGAAGTGCACTTGCCTGGGACATAGTTATATAATTTTTGATAAAATTGTGCATTTGAAATAACTAAATCACAGATTTTAAATTAATCAAATCAGTTAACTTGAAGAATGATTAGCTACCCTCACTTTGGAAGTCACTCTAAGTCAAAAACCACCAAGGATAGTGCTTTTTAACAGCACCAAGAAAATGAACCTTTTCACAAAATTTACAGTTCAGAATGGGAGGTCATTATTTCTGTACAGTTGTTAAAACAAATACATTTTTTGTCCTTGGCCCCAAACTACTTAGATAAATTCCTGACTGATGTTCATTTTCTGACAGTTTTAGTCATGTCCAAAGACATTGAATGACTTCACTTAAGTTCTAAATTAAGTATAATCCTTTGCCTGGATTCTAAACTTAGAATTCTGATTCACTTTTAAGTTTGAAAAACAAGCACATACTCCACGCCATGTGTGGCATGTGGATGAAGAGGAGAGCTGGGCTGTGAGGCTGTGCAGTGACAAGCTCTAACAGTTTGGACAGTTTGCGATTCATTTGTTCTTGTCATTGTTGTTTCTTCTTTTCTTTTTTTGCTATTCATGTAACATAAGGAGATGCTTAACGTGTATAGTTTCTTAAATCAGCTGCTGTGGGGAGAATGTTTAGCCCAGACCCCAAAAGTCCACATCAAAGAAGTTACAACTGGGGTGGCAATATCTCAGATATCAGGGTTTTAGTGGACTCTTCTGGACTCACTACAGCCAGCATTGATGAATCATATACATAAATGGCACCCACTCTTGGAATCTTTTCATGAGCTTTGGAACCACAGAATGCAGGGTCCATCCAGATCACTAGACAGTAAGCTAACTAGAAACAGAAACAGCATGGTGTTTTATGTGGGAAACAAACAAACAAACCAAAACCAAACCAACCAACCAAATAAATAAGCCAAACCAAAACCTAAAAACTGTTGGGAGAATTCCTAGAATAGGTTATTCAGATGCATTTTCAAACTGCTGTCCCACTCAGTGTCAAAATTGAATGTTAACACAAGCAATCTAAAATATTCTACTTTCTAATCTCTTAAAGTGGCTGATTACTGGAAAATTAACATAATTTACATATTCATCTTCACTCTTTAAATGTAGTCTCAATTAAGTTAAGACTGGAGATTTTTTTTAAGCGTTTCTTGGATACTGAAATGGTAAGAATTGGGTTCCACTCTTTCCAGAAATGAGGAAAAGCCATTTGTTAGGAGTTAAAGAAAAGGGCAAAGGTGGAAGAGGAACAAGCCGCAAGGGAAAGCAGAGCACTAAGCAATTCTTTCGGGACTCAGATTTTTCTGGAAGCTCCCCGCCAAGTGCTACTCGGAGGAGAAGTCTTCTCTGAGAACGGGAAGGAAGTGGCGCTAGCTTCCTCTCAGTCCTCTTATGAAGCGCTGTGCTTACTTGAGTGGCCTCTGTTTGTCCTCTCTTGGACAATAACCACGGGCCATGACAACCAGGCGGCCAGGCGCCCAATGTTGTTCTGCTGTTTAGATCTTGTGGTTGATCCCACTTAAGTACAGAAAACAAACAACACGAAAGCACACACAAGTCCCTATGCTTTTTGGAAAATGAGTATAAAAGTTTACAATCATTTTGTAGCTAAACGTTGGTGGCTGGAATTTGAGGAGCTGTTTACGATTTTGTCTTTTAAGCCTAAGCAGCAAATTTACAGTTTTCTGCCTGCGTTTTTTACTAAGAATGCAACACACACAGCCCATAGAAACACAAGTTACCTTCCTCCAAGGAGTAGGGCTCTCTCTGACCAAGGAAGAAGTGCAAATATGAGAGAGCTTAACCAATGCTGAATGGTGTTATCTGTCTAGCAAAATGGAGGAACAAAATACTTTCCAAGATTTTTTTAATTCCAATATCATAGGAAAGCCTCCTCCTCCTCCTCCTCTTCCTCCCCCTCCTCCTCCCCTTCCTCCTCCTCCCCCTCCTCTTTCTTCTCCCCTTCTCTCCTCATTGTCATCTTCTTCCTCGTCTTCCTTTCCCCCTCATCCTTCTCCCCACCTTCTCCTCTGGTGGTACTCCATCGGAACCTAGAGACTGGGTTCCTGAGCTCAGCAAGTACTCTGCCAGTTAGCTAAACCCCAGGGAGAGCTACTGTTTTCTTTACTGTGGGTAGAAATCTGAAGGGTGTGTGTGTGTGTGTGTGTGTAATTCACTACTTGGAAAATACACACAGAAGTCCTGTACTTCGGGATGTGACCATGTGTAGAAATTGGGACTTCAGAAGGCAATCAAGTTGACATATAGCCATTAAGCCTTGAGTAGCTGAGCCGGCATGCCTGTGTCATTACGGAAGAAGGGAAACATGAATGGAGGCATGAGAACACTTGGAAAAATGGTATGGAAAGTGTTTCTTGCAGTAAGGGAAAGAGTCCTGGTATACACCATTGCCTCACTTCTGCCGAGGGACTGGCCAGCAAACCACAGGTCTACAGATCTTTGGAACTCTAGGACAATCCACTTCTGCCGTTCTAAGCTCCTGGGGGCGATGATGCTTAGTTCCATCAGTCCTCATAAACCTGTACACTAACTAAAATATTTGTTCTTTTTGTTTGCTTATTTGTTTTCAAGTTCTTCTTAACTTGAACATGCCCAACTTTGCAAAAAAGGTGAGCGCTCAAATACAAGATAAGCATTCCCCAGGGATCACGCAGACACTGGATTTCTCTTCCAAGTGTGTACTTAAGACCCCACCAAGGTACTCACTCTGCTGAACTACTCTCACAGGTTTCCTACATTGCATATTCACATACACACTCTGGCACAAACGGCATCAAATTCTTACTTTGCTTGGGTATGTTCCATGGGCTGTAAAACAGTTGTAGAAATATAAAGTAGAAGTATGCAAAATGAGCGTCCTGACTTACTTATTAACTGGCCTTATGAGTGTCATCAAGTTATGGCTGAGAGTTCTGAAATCCTGTGGTTCCTTGTATACTGTGTGACATGAATAAAGCCAGTGGTGACAGACAGCACATGCCTGCAATTCCATCATGCAGGAAAGTGTAGTCAGGATCAGTGGCTCAAGACTGTTCTATAGAAGAAGTTTGAGGGCAGCTTCGGCAAGACGTTGTATTAAAAATAATCAAAGAACGATTTATTACCTCTATAAGGGACTAAGAATTGTCTCATTCTATTCCAGTTTTATTCTATTCCTTTGCAATCTGTTTAGCTCTGGTTATCTGTTTAACAGTTTGCAATGGCTAAGGAATGGAGCAGGGTTGAAGGTAGCTGCATGCAACAGGAAGGAAGTGGAACTCTTATCCAGGAGTGAGGAGGTAGAAGTGTCTTTTCTATTTCCTTTGCATCTCTCCTTCCACTCAGAAGGTGGAAAGTAAACCACAGCTACCTGCTAACTAGCTTGACACTGTTTTCTCCCAGGAGCCTGCACTGAGACTTGTCTATAAGCCACAACACAACAGGACCTCTCATCTTGGATCTTTAGATCACATTAACAAGCCAACTGTTCTTTGGAAAGTTTTTTTTTTCTCCACTCTTTGTTCAGTCACTAAGCTTCATGCATGCATTCCTCCTCCCTCCTCCATAACTTCTCCACATCTATTGCTTCTGGCCCGGTCAGTCCAGTTTCCCAGCACTATTCCATAGTGGCACTACTCAACCCCTACTGTCCACGCTAATTTACCCTCAGCCTTTTCTGCTTCCCCTCTGCACCTGGGTAAAATCCAAAAACTGAAGCCTGGCACATCGAATTCCTCCCACTTCAGCCCTCTGTGCTTCTGGAACAAATCTTTTCTCATAGGACTTTGTAACCTTCTCCATTTGCACACATTACTCCTCCTTCCCACCCCACACCTCTCTCTGCTTTACTGAATGTTTTGAGTTTTATCTCAAGGGCGGCTTTGCCAGAACCCTGGAAAGGAGCTGCTTCTTCAGCAACAGGCTCCCAGACACTGCTCACAGCTTCACAACAGTGCACAGTGGTGTAAGTCGGCTCTCAAGTTTGTCTCAGCACAGGGATGCGTCTTTATCTCGGTGCTCCAGCACCTAGCCAGGTGTCTAGTACACTGCCCAGTAAATGGCTGCTGAATAGAAACAGCATCAAACAAAACTTTTGATGAATATTTTTAAGATGTACACTGTTTATCATTTGTGAGATCAATTTAGACAATTAGCGCACTCTCAGGAACCTGTAGGCTGACTACGTTAAATCGTCTTGTCCTTTTCTTTGCAAAAGTTAGTTGGATTAGACTGTAGTCTGGTTTCCTTCCATCCTTACTTAAGGAAAAGAAAGCAGTGTTTTTTCTCCAACTGCACAATTAGAGGCAGGAGTTCTGTCATTACACCTGCAATGTAAACACCACCCTGTGGTGTGTGGAGAACCCAGAAGAGGTATATTCAGAAAAGTGATGTTTGAATATGGCCTCACGAGTATTTGTTCTGGCTTGAGAACAGGAAAAGAAAGCAATTTCATTTTACTAAAAATCCAAAGGTTGTTTGGAACTTAAAGAAATTCTTAGTTTATTTCAGAGTGGTTTTCAATGTAGCTAGAAGATTGTATGTGCCATTGAGGTCTTGACCATGAGTGTGATGGCTACTGTTCTTCTGTAATAATACAAAGATCCCCTCAGTGAGGCAGTAAGCTAGAGTATAAAACCCAATAGAAACTTTATCATCAACAGCTGAGCTTAGTTGATAGGCAAATATTTTTGGAACATTAGTTATTAAGTTACAATATATTCAACTCTAGTCACTGAATATTTTCGGAGAGAAGACGGAAAGAATAAGTTCTGCCAATTTTTACTATTAGTACAAAACTTCAGTGATTTGTTAACAGAGTTTTAATAGGTTTATGATCTCGCAAATGGTGAAATCTGCATGTAGGAGTTTCGGAGATGATGATAGATGTGCAGAAGGTGCTGCCAATCCTTCTCTCAGTCACTGCCCCCCCCACTGCCCCTCCCTCCTGGGGAGGACTGCCCAGGTAACTTGAAGCACAATTGTGATTCTGAACTAGGCTTAAGGGAAGAAGTGTGAGCTCCTCACTGACCTGCGCAGGCACTCATTTTGAAAGACTACTGTTTGCTTGAACCATTGACAAGGGCTAAAGATGCACAGGCTCCTAAGATGTAACAGCAAGCGTCACAAAACCCACAGGCTGGGCTAGGCAACCATTGCTGACTGAAAGCTCACCACAGGCCAGACTTTAGTCCGGAGAGTTTACACACACTCTCTCCTTCACTCCTCAGGCATCCTTAGAGGAAGGTAGCAGCAATGACTCGAATCAATCACAGTCAAATGATACACACACATCCAAGGAAGACCAATAAGCCGCAAAAGATCAGATGCTGTCTGTCCTTGCAGTCTGTCTCTAACACTTGGTTTCTGTAGCTCTGTGTACCCTGGTGGGTTTGGTGAGACTCGTGAAACAAGCCACACTGAACTTCAATGGCCACATAAGCACTAGAGGGGAAAAGAGGGTGGGTAGAAGGCGAACTACTCCCACGGTGGAAAAACAATGGGCTTCAGAGGCCACGGGAAGCAATGGGAAGCAACATGATGCTGGTGGGAGCAGCACTGTTAAGCAGCAGTGGCCTGGCACAGTGGCCCCAGACACCAATGGGAGAGGGGCACCTGAATGTTTGTTAAGTGAAGGAGATGAAAGTGAATCAAAGTCACTTAGAGAAACATCACAGTGTGTAAGTGGTCTGTGCAGTGTGTGAGAGTGTGAGTGGTCTGCTCAGTATGCGAGGGTGTGAGTTGTCTCCTCTGTATATAAGGGTATGATTGGTCTGTGCAGTGTGTGTGTGATTGTGTGAGTGGTCTGTGCAGTGCTTGATGGTGTGAGTGGTCTGTGAAGTGTGTGTCTGTGAGTGGTCTGTACAGTGTGTGAGGGTGTGAGTGGTGTGTTCTGGCCAGAATCTGGTTCCTAACTTGGTTTCAAGGCTCATTTTCACCTTGACAGTGCAGTAACTCTTTTGTGTCCCCATTTTGCTCACTGCCTTTGCAAAGCCATTTGTCCTTTGTGTTAGCTCCATTCATTCCATCTGATGTGACCAAGTCTATCTAGCCCTTCATGTTAGTTCTTGGTAAAACTGTTTTCTGAGTTTTATTCTTTATTTCTATTTTATGCTTTCCGAAGCCCAGGCCTTAGGAACTTTCACTCTCAACTCTCAATCCCTCCCACCCCCTATTCCTATTTAATTACACAGGTGCTCCAACTTAAAAAAACAAAAAACAAAAAAAACAAAAAACAAATAACAAAAAACCCCCACAACCCTCTAAGAATTCCACTTATCTTTTCACTACAGTTGACCAGGCCCACTCTTCTCACTAACACACCTTTTTCAAGTTGAGACTAAAACAACTTGTGTTTGGGAAGATTTGCATGAGATTATAATGTATTTGATCTTAAAATGTGTGGAGAAATGGTTGTTTTTGTTCCTGGGATACAGTATTTGCTGGTTTGGCAATACTAATTAGAAAGCTGCTGTCAGTGAAGGAGACCAAACTGGTTTTAGAGTGTAATCTCAAGGTGACGATGTGGGATTTGGAAGGAATATTAAATGTGAAGACATACAGGCAAATCTGTGCCAGGAAAAAAAAAATCACATAGCTCAAGAGAGTCACTCAGAACTTTTAAAGTGTATACTAGGTACCAATAAAGTTCACCTGCCATCCTCATGCGTAAAAGGAATGCTACAATCTCCTCCAGTGAACCCTACCAGGTTGTACACTCTGAAAACACTTCATACAATTTGGAATTAGGAGTCCCGTTTTGGTGTGTCTATTGTGGAGACTCAATGGAATCCGAGTGGAGCCCAGCTCCTGAGACTGCCCTGGTCTCTAGCTGATTCCTCATGTGGATGAGGAAGAGTCTCTCCCACTACAAAACAGTGCTCCTGTGCTAGGAATGAGAGGAATTGTTCTCCACAGAATTCTGAAGGGTTTCCATTACAAATGAATGGAAGTACTTAGACTAAGTACTCCCCCACACCCATTAGCTCTTTTGAACAAGTCTTCCTTATGTTAAAACACAACAAGGTAGAAATAGATCCAGATGGCTGGCTATAAAACAATCTCACTCATTATTATCTTATAACATAGAAAGAACTAGATGAGAACCTCAAATTTTGATAAGCATATAAAATAGTGCTTTTGTTTTTTCTAAATCAATAGTTATAATAGTTACAGGAAATGCACTAAAACCTGCTTAGGGAAAATATTGGAGTATTCTAACCTTCCAAATGTGTTTCCTTTGTACGATATATGCATATAACAATTAACTGAATACATTATTTGCAATATTTTGGTATAAATATTTCTACCATTTGTAATGGAAAACCTTTGGAATTATGTAGAGAATAATGTTTTGATGTTTCACTAATATTGCCTATGGTCTTCAGTTCAAGTGTATAATGATCATGACACAGGGGCCATCTATGTCCACAGACTTACTTTCTGTCTCTAGTACAGTGTCTATCTTACAGACCTCCAAGCTTCTGGGAACAGGTTGAGCAGGTCACTTCCCTTTATTGCTTAGTGGGTTTTTTCTTTTGGGTAACAACGTCTTCCCCCTTAATTCTGCTGTTAATCCTCCCCCAACACACCTTGACGATCAGTTTTGTATATAAATGGTTTTTATTTTCATTTCTCAGTAGGGATTTTGCATATATTTTATGTTTTTATGTCATTGACTAGGCAACTATTTTGTTTCCATGAGATTAAGTTTAGCCACATGGGAAATAAAAAGAGATTTAGAAAACCCCTAAGGATTTTTTTGGTCCTAAAATAGAGACCGTATTTTCAGAGTTCTTCAGTGCTACTTCTGCATATGAGGAAAATTCATTATATAAATATATGAAACCGTCAAATATTAAAAACAAAAAACAAAAACAATTAAGTATTTAAACATTAAGAGAAAAAGGAGGAAAGGTCCATGAAATATAGAGTGGATTACCAAAACTTGATATACCTATATCAGAATAATATTCAGCCATAAAAAGGAAGTAAGAACTGGTACCTGCCATACATAATGTGGATGAAGTTTGAAAACATCAAAGGGAAAGAAGCCAGTAATACGATGCTACATGTGATGTAGCCATACCATTCTGTTTATGTACCAGAGAAGAGAGGTCCACAGAAACAAGGGCATGAGAGAGCACTGAGCAAGGAGATGATACTGAAAGCTAAGCAGTGGGTCTCTTTCTAGGTGATGAGAATGTCTACAGTTGATGCACAATTCTGTGAATACGCTGAAAGATATTGAGTCGCATATGCTCTAAATGGGTAAAATGCAGGATATGAAAGTGTTATATCAATAAATCTAACTGAAAGTTATTTTTAGTTCCTTTAATTTTTTTCTAGTTCTTCTTAAGGTCATTAAGAAGTTTCCATATAATACAGACTATTGGCTGTTGATTCTCATTGCCACATGTGAATATATGTGCACAGGAATGAAACAGGTGAAAATCTTTTGTGTTCCAAGGAATTTAGTTTGATATTTTGTGTGTGTGTGTGCGTGTGTATGTGAGTCAGAGAGAGACAGAGATATAAAGAAAGGAGAAACAGAGAGAGAAAGACACAGACAGAGAGAGACAGATACAGAGATAAGAGAGAGACAGAGAGGAGATTCTGAGACAGAAAAAAGGAGAGGCAGAGACAGAGAGAGACAGAAAGAGGCTGAGTGTGAGTGTGTGCATGAATGTGGAAGTAGTAGTATAGGACACACCAGGTATCAGTAGAAATCAACAGTGCTCTCTGCCTTATTGCTTTGAGATGGAGATTCTCACTGATCTTACAGGTGGTTATTTTCAGTTAAGCTGGTTGGCCATCATGGTCTCAGAGCTTGCAGTCTTTGTCACCCAGGGCTTGGGTTACATGCACAGACAGCCATGTCCTGCTTTTAACATAAGTGCCGAGGTTCCTGACTCAGGTCCTTGTACTTGCACAACCCCAAGCACTAAATGCTGAAAAACAACATCCTTGCTTTAGGAGTTTTGTTTCGTGTTTGAGAAAGGGTCAAAAGATCTCATTATTATCTCTGTCTGTACCAGAGCTCAGTATGCAGACCAGGGTGGCCTTGAACTCACAGAGATCCTCCTGTCTCTACTTCCCAAGTACTGGGGTTAAAGGTATGTATCACTATGTCTGGCCAAATCACCTTCTTTACATGAGTAATTGGCAAACATTTCTGCTCTACAGGTAAAGAAGTCACCACACAGTAGGAATAGGTCTGTTTTTCTTTCAAGTTCATTACTATCAAATACAGGCTATATCATCAATAAATAATAAATTCAGATATACAACCCACACAGGTCTGAAGTGAGCTTTTAACTTCTTATATTGGACTGGCAGGCAGAGTGGTTAGTGATACCAGTCAAGTTAGGCATCACCTCCACAAGCAGCAGGGGGCTCTCTAACACCACTCAGCAGCCCGGGATCCATGTGACTTGGGTTATTACCAGTGAACTCAAATGTCATCCCATTGCCAATGTTGATGCACTTGCTGAAGGTTACTCGCAAGACCAACATTTATGTTGGTCAGATATGTTCCACTGAGAGGAAGTTCCAGCAAAGTTTTAAATGTTGAAACATTAATACATGCTAATTAATTATGTTGCTTTAAGTCTTCTTTGAAATCCACTGAAACTTGGATTTCTTACGTACTTCACCCTTGGAAAACTAATATTCAAGCTATTATAATATTCTGGATGAAATGATGAAAAGGAGGCTTCCATAGACATTATGAACCTCCACCTCTCACTTAGTAAACCAACACAGGCCTGCACTTGATGCTTACTCAAGTATGAAGATGCCTGTACATTTAAAAGAGGAAGGCAAATCCCTAACACTAACGATCTTCCATATCACCCTTGGTGGAGATAAACTGACTTAGGGGCTATTGGGAAGTTAATCTAGCAAATCAAAAGTACTGATTTGAAAGCTGATTTGGTGAAGGTCTAGATAAAGCCTTTGTATCTGGTAGCGATCCAAACCTACTTGTTGCAGGGAAAGCAACACTGATAGAGGTGAATCTCTCAAAGAGCTGAGCTGTCAGTTGACTTGGGATCTGATAAAAATGCAAGCACATTAGTCACCAAAGGTGAAAATCTCACTTTCTTTTCAATTCTTACTCCCCTCATATTATTTATCTCAAAGACTCTTACAGATAGGGAAGACCATAAAGTGTTGTTTTATCATGAACCATAAGAATGATGTAAATATTTTAGAATATTTAAACGTAACTGGGGAAGAGGTTGCAGAGAACTGGAGTTCAGTTATCAGCTCCTAATCACGTGTAACTCGAGCCCCAGGGGATCCAATGTTTTTTTGTTTTGTTTTGTTTTTTGACCTCCAAAGGTTCATGCATACCTCTGTCCGTCAAACAATGAAAATATTAATAAAAATCTTTAAAAAATAAAAATGTGAGACAAGTTGATTATTTTTTTAGGATCTAATAAGACTTCATTTTTTAATTTAGGTCATTTGAAATGAAGTGTAAGAAATGAGAATTTTACAAAGGGACAGAAATCGAACACTCAGTCTCTACAAAGCTCTCACTGAAGCCCACACATGTCTGAGTTAAGCCTATGCTGGAAACTCCACAGAAAACAGAAGATTGGAAAGAGGACCAGGGTGTGTTAAATTATTCTCACTCTTTAACTTGGTGCGCATTCTCATCTCAGTTATAAATCAGTAGTATCAAAATATCTTCCACGCTTTAGGAAGGTATGCAAAGGAAGGGTAGAAAGTCATCTATGAAAATTATAACTTAGGTAGACATTACAGTACAAGTGTACCCTCTAATAACATCAGACACGTAGATGAGGTTGAATAAAACACAGGGTGAAACATATCCATCGAGGTACATCTGTTATTACTCTAATCTTGCTGTGTATTACAGAATTTACCGCATGGCATTGCAATTGCCCGGTGATGTTTCTGCTCCTCACTAGTGTGGGACAGCAGAACTTGTGTCTTAATTTCCTCACTGGCAGGGCAGCGGTGTTTGATCAAGGAGAAAACATTAAACAATGTGGTAAGTTTTGTTTGAACAGGCAAAACTGAAAAGAATACCTCCCATAAGGCCACGATATTAAATATGCTATGTGCCAATGTTAGGCAGCATAGTGTTAGATTACTACACGGACCAGCTGTCAATAGATTTCTACAAGCTATAATCATTAACTAGAATTCACACCAGTATTTTCAATGCAATATTCACCATGAATTGCTTTACTTCTTGTTTAAAGATAATATTTCACCTATTTATTTCAGTTCAGTTTCAACTGTACAAGTCTATAAACTTTCTCCTTTGGGTAGATTGAGGATGGGATCCTCAGGAATGGGGATCATTTCTGTAACAAACATGGAGAACAACAGCCAAAGACATTGGCCTGAGAGTTTAAGAGACACTCTGCAAGAGCATGAGCGATTTGGCATAAACATTTAGGCTCACAAGGGACCTCTGTGCAGAAAGCCTCATCATACACACCTGGCCGATGTCTTCAAGAAGTGTATAAGCAAAAGCGGAAATAAACTGCAAGTGAAGATTGCCAGGGGATCAATCACCGAGCTTGGAGGTAAGGGGACATTGAATACATAGTGAGCTGGTAAGGAGTGACCAGAGAAACCAAAGTCATGACTCAGCATTCTTCAATGCACACTGAGAGATTTCTAGGTTCACTATAGTGACCAACAATGTAAAATAGTTTTCAGGAACTCACATAGTAGTTTTTGCTCTGCATAGCAGACATTCTATTATTGTGTAGTTACAACAGGGCTTAGTAATGGCCGATACTTTTTACCTAAAACACAACCTGCTTAGAGCTCTTGAGGACCGACATTGTTGTAAGGACAAAAGTTCCCAACCTTACAATTAGATATTAAAACTCCAAAAAAGTGTACATTGGTTTTGTTCTCTTAGAAATTTCAAGCATGCGGACTTTTTCACCAAATCAATATAGAATTATAGATTACTTTACACAGCACTTCCTTCTGCATTAAGTATCAATTCTCTGATAAGGTACTCTGAACACCACATCAAGTTCCTTTTACAGTGGACATGTCAGGACAGCAAAAGAAAAACATACTGGCTCTCACCACAGCCAGCCTGCAGGAACCTCTTTAGCAAAGATAATACACTTTTTAAATCATATTTCTGTTGTTAAAGCACAAACAAAATATCCACGGGATTGTTTCTTTTCAGTAAATTCATTTCATCTAAGTATTTTCAATAAATTGTCATTACTGTCTGAGTTTTGACAATACCATTTTACATAGAAAACTGTAAATGAAACATATATATGAAGTCAAATGTCACTATACCTAAGTAATTGCAATTCAAATGTGACCATATGATTAGCACAAGTAAGTTTGTAAACTATGAACTGTGACCTTGGGCAGCTCAGACTTTCTGTGGGAACAGGACTCAGTGATTTCTGTAGTGGCTTTAACACACCAGGACACAGCACTCTTGTCTACTTCACCAGTAGTGTGCTTCATAACAGCCAGGGCTATTTACAGTTAGTTACCTTTATTTATTTCTATAGGACTCAGAGAGGACCACCCCTCCTGCCCCCCATCACAGTCCGCAGAAGCAAAACCAGAACCCTGTCCTCAATCATTCTTACATAGCACTTTTTTTTCCCTTTTTGGTCTTTTCTTGTTGTTGTTGTTGTTATTTTTTTCCAAGCGTCATTTGAGTAACCAATCTACCTAGAATTATTCAAGGGAAAACATTGTCCTCAACCTTTATTCCGATGACTACAATATACTTGAAGAAAGTCCTTGCCTAGAGAGCAGATAATCAAATCCATCTATGAGCCCACTGAAGTGCTCTAACACCCAGGAAGCCCATTCAGTTTGCTTTGCTTCGGGTTGCAGAGGTATTGTCTTAAATACACTTCCATTAAAAGAAGATATAACTGAACCGAATAATCATGAGCAACTATACAAAAGTGTCAGTGAAAGAGAAGTGCGCTATTTAAATGTTTCTATCTGGTCTGAGGAAAGAGCATTGTGCAGATCAGGCTGCAAGGCTTGCAGCCTTTTACTAATGATGCCGAGAGCACTGGCCAAGTACGCTGCCCAGAAAATACCAAACAGCATAAGAAGCAGAGAACACTACCTTCGCAGCGGCATGATTTCACAAGCCATCCTCGTGTGCGAATCTGCACGGGATCCCCGAGTGCCTTCCAGTCAAGCCCCGTGTGCAGGACCCGCGGAACACACAACCTGCTGCAGCTGACACTGCCTCTCCACCTCCAGCTGCAGGCAAGGATATTTATCGGCTGCCTCCACATTTACACTGCAGTCCACTTTGACCTTTTGTTCCAGCGAAGCAGCTGAAACCCAGAGCCAATCAGAGGCGGAGCAGTGGAGTGTGAAAGGCTGCTCCTCCTCCTGATCCTCCTCCTGCTTCTCCCGCTCCTCCTTCTGTTCCCAACCCACTTTGCTCTGCTTGCTGCTTAGTGGGCTTGGCAAGCCCCAGCAACCTGAAACTTTCCTCTGAGAGGTTCCAGACAAGTCTGTCAGTCTGTGAAGAATAACCAATAACTGCAGAGGAGCCCAATCCTGCATGGCTCAAAGTGCAAGAAAGCCAGCAAGGAAATGCATTGTCAAGGACAGACAGCGTCCCTTAAGGTCCCGGTTTTTTTTCTTTTCTTTTCTTTTTTTTTTTTTTTTTTTTTTTTTTTTTTTTGAGGCCCAACTTGGGCTGCACCTTGTTTTTTTTCTAAAATAAATAAACAAAAACTACCCAAACAGTAGCCAGAGAAAGCTTTCCAAGATTGTTCCAGGCTTTTCTAGACGAAATACCTGAACCCTTGCCCTACCCACAGTTTCTTCCCCAGATACTTATTTACACTAGGTTGTGAGCAGTTCCTGGTGACATCACTCAAGGGGAAGAGTACAAGGTGCCCTAACTGGACTCAGGTCTTCAGAAGATCAAAACATTTTCTGGCGTGGCCCTTCTGTTGGTTGTTTTTACATTTCATTCATATGAAGTGAATGTAGCTATTTGAATATTATTCTTTTCTACCCAAAATGTCAACTGCACTTGGAAGAGATTTGTTTCTTATTATATATTCTTATAATTTACAAAACCAATTTTCCAATAAGGTTTTCTAAGTGCTTGTAAATGATCTTTTATAATTTTGTATCTCATATGTATGTATGTATGTATGTATGTATGTATTTGCCTGCATTTGCATGGCATGTGTGACTGTTGCCTAAGGGGGGCCAGAAGGGGACATTGGAACCTCTCGAACTACAGATGGCTAAGTGGCCATGCTGGGAACCAAACCTGGGTCCTCCAGAAGAGCAGCCAGTGCTCCAGCCCCTGTAATTTCTTCAGAGCCACTCACTCTTTCTAGGGAAGTAACTGTAATTCATAGGTTTCATACAATGCAAGAAACACATCTTGTACAATTTATTTCACATTATGCAAATTTAACAAGTTCTAACACAGCCTACTTTTGTATTAACCTGATATAAGCTAGAGTTACATATAAGGAAAGAATCTCAATTGAGAATAGCTTTTAAGAAGCTTTTTTAAATAATGAATTTAATGTGCAAGTGTGAGCCAAATTCCACCCCCCCCCCCCACATTTGCTTTTTGGTCACGATGTTTCATTGCAGTAATAGAAAACCTAACTAAAAAATATTGCAAATTAGGATTACCTGTGCTTATAGAAAACATTTACATTTTAGCAAGAGTTTTGAGAGTTTATTAAAATAACCTTGACATGAAGGAGTACCTTCTGAAAGTAACAAAAGGCAGAAACACACACCCACACACAGAGAGACAGAGAGAGAGAGAGAGAGAGAGAGAGAGAGAGAGATCCTTACATGTTTATCTTGTAGCTATGAACTATGGTCTTAGATTAGAGAGGACAAACATTTCCACCATTTTAACTAGGATAGATTAGTGTAAAGCCTAAGACTAGAAAAGCCATTTTTCTTCTCTTCGAGTCCTACCTTGAAATCCATTAAGGGTTTCTGGTGGGACTAATAAACAGCACTCCTGATTATCTTAATTCTCAAAGGCTTAGAGGACTAATAATTTTGTTGTTGTTGTTATTTTATAGTCTCATTGTCAAGAAAAGTGACCTACCCGAGTTGTGTTTTGGTGTTGAGTGCATGTATGTAGGTAAACAGAAGCACCAGATGCCCAGCAACACATTCTTACAACATGCCTCCAGCCTCCCCAGACATCCGCTAAGGAATCCCAGTCAGAACAATAATACTAGAGTCCCTGGTTGAAGGTTTCTAGGCAGAACACCCTCTCTGTTCTCTCCATAGAAGAGCATCTCATTAGCCGCCTTTACTATTCACATCTCTGTGTCATGAGATAAATAGCAACCCGTGTTGGAAATAATTTACCCTTCAGGACACAATGACTTGACCCTTGAGCTGTGTTGTTTTCTCCTTTCCCTTGTCACAGAGTCAGGGGCCAGTGCGACCCAGGCAGTGGTTTGGGAGGACATTGAGATAAACATGCTTGAATCTGAAATGGGAGCTCCAAGTCCTTTCTTCTTGGCAAGCTTCTCAGTAAGCTTAAGCAGCACAGGATACTGTGCCAATGCGGCGTACATACAAAGGCATTCTCTGCTCCGTGAAACTGAACCTAATGGTTATATTGGACAGAAACTGAACCTAATGGTTATATTGGACAGAAAATTTGCTGCTGGGTCTTACCACAATTTGGTTGGACCAAATGTCCCTGTACTCCTTATCAACCTGCATAGAGTTGTCCAAATGAATCATATCTGCTGGGTCACTCTTGGGGAACAGGAATTGACAGGCCTCAGAAGGTGATGACTTAAGCTGTGGTTTTCTTTTTAACTCATCTCTCCTACTGTAACTGAGCGGCAAAAGCAACAGTAAGAGTACCCACAGTGCCACGGGGCTAAAATGAGAGCAGATAAGTATGAAGCAATGCAATTTTGGGGTATGGGAAGGGAGAACATTCTATATCAGAGGAAAATGAACCTAGAGATGCCAGGCAGAGATGCACAGCAGAGCCTACATCTCCATTATCCATTCTCTTATGTCTCCAGGCTGGCCAACAGCAATAGCTGAAAGTCTACTAACAGTAGCCTGTCTAGAACCTGGCAATTTATCCCTTGAATTTCTGTTGGGTTCTTTGCTTTACTGATATTCTACCCTACACCACGAAATGAAGTGAAAATTTCTGGTTTCTTTGGATAAGCAGTTATGTCAAGTGATGTGTTCCTGGAAACTGTCTTTTGAGTATGTGTATGTTTTCCTGAGGCAGACACTTGAGAGGGTGCACAGTGTTTGAGTCTAAGTAGAACCCGACAGACAGTGAACGAGGCTCTTGCAATGGTTCACCGTTCAATGTTTCTCAGGTCTTCATTGATGATGCTCTTGTATTGGTACACTTTGCAATGCTTTGCTGGTCTTTGATGATCTTCACTTGTTGTGACTTTGTAGAGAATAACACACCAAAGAACTACTCATGGCATTTTGGCTGCTTTTTGCTGCTTTTGTGAACTTCTGTGCCAATTTGGTGGCGGTTTGAGATTTCTTCTGGATAAAGTCACTGCTACTAATTTGTGTTTGGTGTTTGGTGGTTGGACTGGACTGTCACTATTGACTTGTGTTTGGAATTGTCCCAAAGAGCTACTTCTAGATAGGTCCACAAGCCCCTTTGTCCTACTAACCATCTATCTCCCCTATCTTTTGTTGGTGGGCTAGAAGAGAGATTGAAACATTTAAGAATCCTAAGTAAAATAGGCTTTGAAAAAAATCTAAGCCTATAAGGGCAGATTTCAGTGATAGGTCCTTTTGTAGGAAGCCAATGCTAGAAGCATGTGACTGGGAATACTCTTAGGTCTCCTCTAGAAACCAGCAAATATAACATGTAAAAAAACGTTACAACTAAAATAAAACAAAACAAAATAAAATAAAATAAATCACCTGGGAGATCTGATGCCATCTCCTTAGTCCAATATGAGAAGACATGCAGTGATCTCCAGAGGGCTCAGTAAGATCAGAAAGTTTTATGGGTTATGTTATGTGGTTACATTAACCGAGATGGCAGTGATGTCACCAGCATTTGCCCTCTTTATGATATAATTAGCAGGATGCTGACCAAATCACATAGTTGCTTGCATCCTAATGAGGTCACCAGCAAAGAAGGTGATAAGCCTGATAAACCCTATGGTTGCTTTCTGGTCATGGTGAGCCCATCCCCATCAGGGCTCAAGTCCATGTGGGATCCACACATCTCATTGTTATGGACAATTACATCCTTTTCTTTTAAAAAGAAAACTTAAAAAAAAATTAAATGTGTTAACTTTTAACAAATTAAAGTTAACTTTAATTTGGTTAACAGGGATATAGAAAGAGACAGTAGCCATCGCCCCCAAACAAACACAAACACAAACAAACAAACAAACAAACAACCCCCAAAATAACATTAAAAAAACTAGAGGAAAAAATTCCGTGGTCACAGCTGTAGGGAACACCATCTGCATGTAGCTAGAGTGAATTTGAAGCTCTCAGATAGCATCTAGAGAGATGGAGAGAGGTTTATCCATCATCCAATTTAGTTCAACACATCAGTGAGTCTGTCTCTCAGGGTGGCTAAAGGGACAAGAGAAGGATGGGGATGGAGGTGGGGGGGGGAGCTAGAGCTTTGGAAAATGCAATGATTTGTCTGTAACTTCCTCAACCTGCTTAAAATGTCCCTCTTCTGGTGTCTGGATTGGGTTTCACCATAAGCAGAGTGAGGTAATCTCACTGTGGAGCCAGGCCCTATGTTAATGGTGCATTTCAGTATCTGCTCACAGATCTGTTAGTCATCAACAGTTTAACTTGCTTCCTAGGACACGAAGACATTAGGATTAGGTGTCCGTTCTTGGATGGAGGAAGTGTGCTGCAGGAAGCTTCAACAGTCACGCTTTCCTATCCTTTCAGGGTTGGGCCTGGTTTATTGTACTTATCACTATGAGTAAATCCTCAGAACAAAGCCCAAGGGATGTCCTCAAAGTGCTACTGTCTAGGAGTCAGGATCAGATCAGTTGCTTTTTCTTTTAAGTTTTGCTTTTCCTGCCAGTTAAAAAATTTAAAGGCAGAAAAAAATCTCAGCCAGATGTGTAGCAGTAAAGAAATTGTTGAATACAGAAGACAGAATCAGCCAAAGGAAGGCTTTTATTAGGTACAAGGAAATATATCCATACAACACAGAGAGAAAAGAGAAAAAGAACCTCCACAAAGCAGAGAGAAGCCCAGGAAGCCCAAGCCTTTATAAGTTTCTAAAGTATTTGTAAGACATCAATTTTTTTTTTAAAGTTAAGATTTATTGCTAGAATATATTTTTCTGTTTTTTTTTCTTTTAAATGAAGGCATCAATATCATCTAGATAAAAGAGGGGAGCTGAAAATAGGCTCGGGAGTAAAGCTGTTTAATTCCAAGCCTTATGATCTAGGATTGATCTGAAGGCTCCACATGATGGAATCAACTCTGGAACGTTTTCTTCTGCTTTTCACACACGTATACACACACACACACACACACACACACACACACACACACACTTAATCAATATTTTAAAAATGAAACATAAAAGGTCAATAATTAAAGAATTCAGGTTTTTAGAAAATTCTTAAAATGGAACTAGAATTTATTTTCAATAAGTTCCAAATACGTTCTACAGAACTACAATGTGGTTTATTGTCTGTTAACAACATGTTTCTCAGAGAACTGTCTCCCTAACAGCATTTTTCTAACACTTGAATCACATAGTAGTGAGTTGCTGTTTTTCTTAAAAGTCTACATACATCTGCACTTACTGAGTACATGTATTGCTAATTTTTTTGTGTTTATATATAATCCCTTCGTTGAGAGGAGTTATTTGGTTTCCTGCTTCTTCTGCTGAGTGTTGCTTAACTACTTTCATTGTTTGTATTTCTAACATCTAATTCCCTTTGCCCAGGGCTCCATAGACACCAGCCAGAGCACCAATTAGTCTGCTGTTCCTTCTAAATTCTTGAAGGTTGCATCTCCTCCTACAGACTCCTCCACATGTGCCCCTCTGTCTTGGTCCCTCTGCTCTTTTTACCTAGCTCCCATCAGCTTCTACTGTTCTGAAGTGTCTGTAAAGCTCAACCTGCACCCCTGTGGTGTGAAATGCAACCTTTAAAAGCACAGTAGTGGCACATGCCTGTAACCCCAGCACTCATGAGCCAGGCAGATCTCTGTGAGTTTGAAGTTAGCCTGGTCTACAGAACTAGTTCCAGAAAAGCCAGGGCTACACAAAGGAACCCTGTCCTAAAACACAAAAAGCAAAAACCAACCAACCAACCAACCAACCAACCAACCAACCAACCAACCAAATAACTAACCAACCAAAAAATACTTCCTGGTTCTCCTTAGCATTATTAAAAGTGAGTTCATTAGTGTTCTCTGCCCTTTCACCCTAGTAAGTCCTGCTTGTAAGCACACTCTTGCCAGATAGCTAAATGGTATAAAAGAAACTCTCAGATTGCTGGCAACTATTTAGACTAGAGATTCATGCTGTGCTGTGGCTCTTCTCCAGTGACTCAGTCTTCGTGTCTTGTCACACAGTCACCTCTTCCTGATTGAGAAACTCAAGAAGATCTTTAAGCAGGAGCAAGTTGCCTTTGGTCTTCTTGGCTTCTTTTACAGGCTGCTTCCCTGGTGGCAGTGGTAAAAAGTGGAGACAACTTAAAGAGAGAATGGTAAGGAGGAAAGGAGAGGCAGCAGTGGCAGCTCTTTCATATGGACATTTGGTCTCAAGCACTTTCTCTAGGGAGAAACCTGGTGACTACTATACTCTAAGCTTGTGTCTCTCAGCCTAAAAACAATCTCCTAGGCCACTAAGCCTCTGGCACTATTCCTTGGTACCCATCTTTTCACAGACACATGATCTTCTAGTCTCCTAAAAGCTTTATGTTTCTGTATAGTCTTTCCTGGGATTTCTCAAAGCTTCCTTATAATCTTTGTCCATTCATTTTGTTTGCCTTTCCTTCTCTTTTACCTCTGCCTCTAAACCCAACTCATTTTGGTTCATTTCACAACCTGGGCCCTGGAGTTCTGCCCCAGAGATTGGATTTGGGCTTCATTGCTATCAGTGTGGGTTATACAGGCTCTAAAAGCTTGTCTTGGAGCAGCGAGGCTGCTTGGGGAAGCAGTGGGGCCACACACGTAAAGCATGCAGACAACTGTGGGGTAGAGAATAAGCACACACTAATTTTATTAACACCCCAGTCAAAACATTCAAGCCCTCCCGCCGTCTGATCTCCAGTTGCTCCTATTTTTGCTCCTTATCAATGTTACCATTCTCTGAGCAATGTTAAATCCACAATCATCTTCACTCCTCCATTTAGCCAAATCTGCCAAGAGTTCTATTTAGTCTGCCCATGTAACTGGTCCCAGTATGATCACAGTCTTTCTTCCTGTCTTCACTGTAACGCCAGGGCCTACATTCCCTCACCAGACGAAACAGCTCACTCACACCACTGCTCAAGGCAGCTCACAACAATCATTTAGTGAAAGCACATTTTTAATATGGCATTAGGACTCTCAACCGACCAGTTAACCTCTAGCCTCTAGTTCAGTTTCCTTTACCTCTAAAAAAAAAAAAAAAAAAAAAAAAAAAGCTTAGTTATCCGTGGTCACTATTTTCAAATTTGCTCTGACGTTTTCTACCTAAACACTTCCTCGTGGTGTACCTTTAGCTGGGACCACTCTTCCATTTCGCTCCTTCCAGTTCTATTCCCTTTTTAGAGAATTTCTGTTCACACTTCAAGCACAGCTCAGGAGGAAGAAACCTCTTGAGCCTTGGAAGGCATTTACCCATTGCAGTGATATTTGCACTTTCCCACAGTGTTTTATGATTATTTGGCCCTACATATCATCTTCCTTTTGGAAGGAGTGGCAAGAGCGCTATCTTTTCTGGAGCATTTTCTCAGTAAGTGCCGAGTGAACTGTGAATAATCAAGTCTACATATTCTGAAGCATAATTCCTTCCACTAGATTTAAATGATCAATCAAACCGTGTTGATATCTACATTTTAGCATTTTCTTGAAACAATCACTTAAGATAAACTTAAAAAAAAAAAGCCTCAGGATAGCCAGTAACTGAGAAGAAATAAGCTAACTGAACAGCATGTGAAGTTCAGTGACAGAGATGACTAAGGATGATTCTGCCTGAAACCTCTGAACCTCCCAAGCACCCTCACTGCTGAGCTTCCCCTCCCACCATCCCCCTCCCCCACTGTCTGTTTGCTTCTCCACACTTCACATGGCTTGCAAATGTCTTTTCTTTTTTTTTAAAGTTTTACATCAGATTCCAACTATTTGGTAATATTTGTGTTTGCCCTTGTGCTATCAAGATCAACAAGTGTTCCAACAATGATGTGGCTACATTGCTTTAATTTCAACATCAATTAAAAACAACCAAGGAGCCAGGAACATTTCTTGGCTACATTAGTTTGTTTTCAAATATCATTTCAGAATCAGATGGATTTTTCTATGATAAGTTATTTTAGTGGAGGTTTGGTAAAGAAGTTTTTGTTTGTTTATTTGTTTGTTTTCTAGGGAGAGTTGTCCCTTACATATGGCTTAAAATTAGTCTTTGGGCTGGGCAGTGGTGGTGCACGCCTTTTTTTTTTTTTTTTTTCTTTTTAGACTTTTTTATTGATACATAGGAATGGAACTTCTAGGTCATATGATAACCGTATGTTCCATTTTTCCCCAACTTTTATTAGATATTTTCTTCATTTACATTTCAACTGTTATCCAGAAAGTTCCCTATACCCTCCCCCCTCCCGGCCCTGCTCCCCTACCCACCTTCTCCCACATCTTGGCCCTGGCATTCCCCTGTATTGGGGCATATAAAGCCTGCATGACCAAGGGGCCTCTCTTCCCAATGATGGCCAACTAGGCCATCCTCTTCTATATATGCAGCTAGAGACATGAGCTCAGGGGGTACTAGTTAGTTCATGTTATTCTTCCACCTATAGGGTTGAAGACCCCTTCAGCTCCTTGGGTACTTTCTCTAGCTCCTTCCTTGGGAACCCTGTGTTCCATNCTCTATAAGTTTCAGTGTCTCTGGTTTTATGTGGAGGTCCTTCAACCACTTAGACTTGACCTTAATACAAGGAGATAAGAATGGATCAATTCCCAGTCTTCTACATGATAGCTGCCAGTTGTGCCAGCACCATTTGTTGAAAAGGCTGTCTTTTTTCCACTGGATAGTTTTAGCTCCCTTGTCAAAGATCAGGTGACCACAGGTGTGTGGATTCATTTCTGGGTCTTCGATCCTATTCCATTGATCTACCTGTCTGTTGCTGTACCAGTACCATGCAGTTTTTATTACGATTGCTCTGTAGTACAGCTTGAGGTCAGGCATGGTGATTCCACCAGAGGTTCTTTAATCCCAGCACTTGGGAGGCAGAGGCAGGTGAATTTCTCAGTTCAAGGCCAGCCTGGTCCTCGGACAGCCAGGGCTATATAGAGAAACCCTATCTCGAAAAACCAAAAACAAACAAACAAACAAACAAAAACAAAACAAAATAAAATAAAATTAGTCTGAAGAATGCATTAAAAAGGAATGCCCTCTACAATATACTCACATGGTGTTTATAAATGAATCAATCTGACATGAGATATAAAAAGGAGGCCAAAGCTGACATTTTAGGGTATAAATAATTTGAGTAATTTAGAAGTTTGCTGGACAAGGCCCTTATAAAACTTGTCCTCTAGCAGTTTCTATTGTTCAAGTAGTGGGTTTTGGAGCTAATTAGAGGACAATGTCATCATCATCATCATCATTTACAAAATGTCAATAAACGATGGAGGGAAGAACTATGATGGTGGTATTAAAAGGAAACTACAATGTACTGAGAACTTAAACTGTGCTCATTGTAATAGAGAAATGAAAATAGAGCACTAAGTTAGCGAGTGACTGACATGGACTCAGTATCTGGATGCCAATTTTCATAGCTTTCCATCATTACATAGCCTTTTAAAATAGTATAGTACCAAACTTATCTCCACATACCTCCACATCCATCCATCCATCCCTACATCCATCTACCTACCTACACAATATCAAACAACTATAAGAAGTAACAAATCCTTTTGTCTTATTTGAACTTTATGTTTAGATGATAAAAGATGATATATTAAATAAGAACCATATAGTCTTTTAGTGATTGTCTCAATATGAAGACATCCATAGGACTTCAGTAGACATCTGCTACTGTGAGTTAACACTGTGCCCTGTGGGGTGTGTGTGTGTGTGTGTGTGTGTGTGTCTGTCTGTCTGTCTGTGTCCTCACATTCAAGGGTGGGTATGTGCATGTAAGTACAGGTGCCTTTGGAATACAAAAGTGGGATTCTCATAAAGCTGAACTTATAGGCCATTGTGAGCTTCCTGATATGGGTGCTGGGAATAAATCTTAGGTTCTCTGCAAGAGCAGTAAGCATTCTTAACTGAGAACAATCTGTACAGTCCCACTTATATATAATTTTATTTATAAAAATGTTATTTCCCTTCTAAACATTACTATACACAAGTAGTGGATAGCCTGAGAGTTGTTGTTCTGTAAATAAACTTGTGTATTTCTTAAAGTATTAGAATATGCCTAAGAGGGCCTTCTGGGCTTTCATATGTCTCACAGAGTTCAATTATTCAGATTCTAAAGTCGCAAAGGGGCTGCCATGGAGCAGAGGAGGAGACAGCTGCTGGCAGAGGCCAGCTGTGGAGACTTGCACATCCAGGGATACTGTCTCCACACTCCATGCAGCACCTCCCAGGCTAGTCTGATCATTGCCATTTCAGAAAGTAGGTTTCAAAACAGAAGGACTCAAGCTCCCTCAGTTGGGTCCTTCTTGTTTTGCTTCTTTGTGTTTGTGGAGTGTAACATGGCACCTGCATTTGATGGCTAATATCCACTTGTAAATGAGTACGTACCATACATGTCCTTTCAGGACTGGGTTACCTCACTCAGGATGTTATTCTCAAGTTCTATCCATTTTACTACAACATTCATGATGTCTTTGTTCTTAATAGCTGAGTAGCATTCCATTGTGTAGGTATACCACATTTTCTTTAGACATTCTTTAGTTGAGGGACATCTAGGTTGTCTCCAGGTTCTGGCTATAATGAATAAAGCTGCTATGAACATAGTTGAGCAAGTGTCTTTGTGGGATGTTGGAGCATCTTTTGGGTATGCCCAGAAGGGCTATAACTGGGTCGTCAGGTAGAACTATTTCCAGTTTTCTGAGAAACTGCCAAATTGATTTCCAAAGTGGTTGTAAAAGTTTACACTCCTACCAGCAATGAAGACGTGTTGCCCTTGTTCCACATCCTCACCAGCATGTGCTGTCTCTTGAATTTTTTATCTTAGCCATTCCAATGGGTGTAAGATGAAACCTCAGAGATGTTTTGATTTGCATTTCCCTGATGGTTGAGAACTTTAAACACTAAAGAATGCCAGTGAATTATGGTGGGGGAGGAGGCAGTAAAGTAGCACAGCTATACAGAGAGAGTGAGAGCAAGAGTGAGCGACATAGCACACAAAAGCACACAGACAGAGATAGAGACAGAGAAAGACAGACACACAGAGACATACAGAGAGAGAGGAAAGGAGACAGAGGGAGGGAAGGAGGGAGGGAAGGAGAGAGAGAGGGTGCAAGAGAGCAGAGTGTATGCATATATGAAAGAGCACACTGTGGCAAAGCAAGGCCAGGTTCTTTGACTTTTTTTTTCCTTTTTATTTATTCAGTCTTCTCTCATGTATTACATCCAGGACTGCAGTTTCCTGTCCCTCACCTACCTCCAGTCTCTCTTCCTCACCTCCTCTTTTCCTCAGACCCATCCCCCTATTCACCTCCCCTCAGAAAATAGCAAGTCTTCTAGGGAGATCAATCAAACACAACATGACAAGCTACACAATAAGATCAGGGCACATATTCTCACATCAAGCCTGGATGAGCCAACTCAATCATAGGAAAGGGTCCGAAAAGGCAGGCAAAAGAACCAGAAACAGCTATTGTTCCCACTGTTAGGAATCCTATAAGAACACTTAGCTACACAGCCATATCATATATGCAGAGGACCTAGATTAGCCCCATACTCGTTGAGCCCACTTGTGTCCTGGTCAGTTGATTCGGGGTTCTTATGGTAACCTCTTGTTTTAACAGTTATTCTCTCCATCCCCCACAGGACTCTCCAAGCTCCACCTAATATTTGGTTGTGGGAATGTGCATCTATCTGTTCCCATCAGTTGCTAGATAAAGTCTCTCAGATGGCGATTATACTAGGCTCTGATCCCAGCACATGCTGCAGGCATGACAAACTCTAGGTCAGAGGTTTTGGGTCTGGGTTGGCATCCAATCCTTCCACTAAAGACCTTGCCTGGTTGCAGAAGATGGTCTGTTCAGGCTCTATGCCCCCATTATATTATTGGTAATGTCACTGGCTTCACATCACTCTCTTTACTGTTTACTGTCACTCTCACAGATTCCATGGAGTTCCCATCGCATTAGTTTCTACCTCACTCTTGAAATGCCTTCCAATTCCAGTTGTCTCTCTCCCAGCATCCTGATTTCTCTTATTACCATCTCCATCCATCCCCAGTCCACCTGCAAAACCAAAGAATGCTCCATCCTACCATAAGGACATTTGTTCAACTATGTTCATAGCAGCTTTGTTCATAATGGCCAGACACTGGAAACAACCCAGATGTCCCTCAGTTGAAGAATGGATTTAAAAAAAATGTGACACATATACACAGTGGACCATTACTTGACTGTTAAAAACAAAAGGCTAAGTAACTAGGAGGGCTTAAGGGTGGATGCAAGAATCCTCCTGGGAAGGGGGAATAGAAAGCCAGGCTCTAAATAAGAAGTATCTACCAGACTTCAAGAATTCTGAAGAGCCTTGGCTGAGACTCAAGGCTGTAGGAGGTAGACTGGAGAGACAGATCAACTGCAGGTGACTTCCGGAGAAGAGTGCCACAAATACTGGGAAAAGCCTGTTCTTCTGAACTAGGGGGTATGTGGGGTGGGGTGGGGGGGGCAATGGCATAATTTACAGTTCCTCAGTCCTTTGGTGTCCTGGCGGATTTCATCAGTTCTTTATCTTGGGATGCTGAGGATTATACTGAAAAAGGGACTTTTGGTTTGGAGAGAAGGCCAACTTGGGGAATAAGATTCCTGCACAAAATGGAATAAGAGAGTCTTTTCAGGGCAAACCTTCCTTGAGGCAGTGAGACATCAGCAAGGCTGTGTCACACCTTTGTTCACATTTGACAGCACTTACTAGAAAAGCCAGAAAGAGAAAAAAATGTAAACATCCCATTTCAGCAAATGAGTGTTCGTCCCTCGATGCTGAGAAGCTCAAGCAAGAAATACCAGGGTCCAGGCTCACAGATGCATTTGATTCTGTGCTCAGGATTTGGAGCAGAAAGAAAATTTCACGTTGGAATGAAAACAGAAAGATATACCGCCCCGTGAAGCATCAGAAACCTTCCATTATTCAAAAACATGAAATTTTCTCATAGAAAGAAACCAGAGGAGAATGAAAGAGAAAGCCAAGGAAAGATATGCTGGGCCTAGTATTTCACTCAAAAGACCGAAGGGTCTACAAAATACTAAGTGCTTGGTTTCACACTCTGGCACAAGGGAATGTGGCAGATATTTTATATATCAAAGTCAACCTGCCCTCCAGGTTCTCCTAGCATCCCTCAGCATCTTCTGGCACACCCCGCCCCCAACCTTGAACTTTGCAGCCCATGGGGCTGGTCTGCCCTTCCTCTACAGACTCATCCCTATAAACCAGATGCCCTCTCTCTCTTCCTTCTCCTCTTCCTCCTCCTCGTCTCCTTTTCTTTCTCTGCCCAGGAGCTCTTTCTCTCTTTCTCTCTCTTCCTTCCTCCTCCCTCTTCTTCCCAGGCCTCAATCCTTGGGGTCAATGAACTCACCTGCCTGAGAGCAGCTTCCCAAGAAACATCCTTGGATGCTGAGGAGCCCCCTTCACAATGTAATTAGATTAATCTAATCTAATCTGGCTTGAACTGGCTCATTTCACTGGCAGACAAATAACCAATCACTGAGGAGGAAGAGTTGGAGAAGGAAATAGAAATGCCAGCAGCACTGGTGGGAGGGCGAGGGAAGGAGGGGGGGCGTCGGAAATGATGTCCAAGAAGCCTCCTCTCACTGAAACAGGACAACCTGTGAAGAAATCCATGAGCCAGGTCACCAAAGCAGCTGCCTTTCACCCCCATGCAGAATAGTGACACAGACAACATCCTAGGAAACAGGAGAATAAGTAAATCACTGTCATGTCTGAGCTGCAAAAGTACCCTCCATCTCTTGCCCAGACATGTAAGGAGATGTAGTATTTTTAAACCTTTTACACTGTCCAAAAGAAAGAAAAGAAGATTGAAAGAAGCAGTGTCTATAACCTTGCCCCTTACTAAAGAACCCATAATAGACATCATGTCAGTAATAAAGAGACTAGCCAGTTACCCTCCAGATCTGTGACAGATCTGTGACAGATCTGTGACAGATCTGTGACCAAGATATCCAGAGAACCCCCAGATTCCTGTCCTGCAAACCAAACAGTGTGCAAGACTTGTGTCCTAAAAAACTAAAGCAAGGAAAGTGTCTGAGTCGCTTGAGAAAATGCGGTGGTACAAGTTGAGGTCATGGGAACCTGACCCCAGAATTCCTGAAAGTGGGCTCAGCCAGTTCATGAAACCTCACTGTGAAACCACCTGGATTTCATTTGGAAACAGAGACATGAATCTGAAAGCTAGAGTCCAAGAAGATAGCAAAGGATGAGCCCTTTGAATTTCATTTCAGACTAGACTTGCTACGGTCTTGAAAGGTGTTGTGGGTCTCCTTGAAAAGAAGGGACACCCTTCATTTATAGTTTGTCTAGTCACTGTCTGCAAGTCACCCACTTCTGCATGGAAGGTCAGGATCTGATGAATGTTCACCAGAGAAGTGCAAGAGGATGAACCAGTCATGAGGGGAATTCATGCTGTGCCACATTATGGGGTGCCTTACTGGCCCCAATGCCTGATGCAAGAGGCACACATGGATGTGTCCTTTCTTTTTCGATTCTTGGGACAGAGAATGTCAGTTACGTAAAGGGGGGAAAATAAAAGAGACACAGAAAGGATAGGCGCCCAAATTCAAGATGTTTTTCATGCTTCAGCTGGACCCATTAACCTGCCAAAGAAAAAGGTTAATGACTTAAGCTGAGCCTTTCTCCCTGGAGAGCAACCGAGGAGCTAGTCAGAGAGAGAGAGCCAGAGAGCAGAGGTGTGGAAGAACTGCTACAGGAAGACCAAAACAGCTGAGAGAAGCAGCTTGCTTTGAGGCTCAGGTATCAACGTCTTCTTCAAGAAAGGGAAAAATAGCACTTGCTTTTCAGGAACTGTTTCAGTTGGCCACAGAGAAGAGGGCTAAGGAGTGGCGGGATCAGAAAGAGAACAGTTTACATGGCGACCTGGAAAATGCTGCTGTGTGGAGGAAGCCAGGTCATAGAAAGAACAGCAGAGGAGGAGGAGCTTAGCCAGGCTATGGAAAATACTAGCGCATGACACAATTCAATACATGAAGTGGACATGAAACTAAGTGGCCTGCCTCTGAGCCCATGCCTCTACCCTACACACCATGACCCTGCCTCGCTGTAAGCTGAAGAACACTGCTTGCCAAAGGCAGCTGCTCTCTCTACATCACTCATGGAGAGAACTCTTTCTAGAGACTTCTTGACCCTGACAGCTGGGGATGGAAATTTCCTAGAAATTGTTTCCCTACATTTTTGAACCTAATAATGAGACTCAAGACATTTGGGCCTCAATCAGATCGACTTCTTGTAGTTATTATTATTATTTTTCTTTAAACATCAGTTGTTCCTTTAAAGTTGGTCTTAACTCTGAGTAGAATTTCAAGCCTTTGTGTCAACACAATGTTCTACTTCACCACCTTCCCTCCCCACTTGTGTGTATGTGTTTTCAACAGAAAATGAAGGTACTTAAGTCCTGGAAAAGCAAGCAAGCAAACAAAAACACACAAGGGATGCATTAAGAGTGTTTAAAAATAAATTCTTTGAGACAACTTACATAATTGTTCCCCAGCTTTCTGGGAAAAATCCACAGTTTTGCCAGACGGAACCTCAGTCAGTGAGCACTGCCAATAAATAAGTGCTTCAAGCACATTTTTCTTGGAACAACCCTCCTTGGGCCTGACTCTCCATATCTCCCCTGAGTCCAGACGATGGTGATTCTGGGCTCACAGATTAAGAAATGACTCCCCACAGCAGCTGCTGCCACACCTGAGACCACTGCTTCAAGATCCCAGGGACCTTTCACTCTGTTAAATGATATTTCTGCCAGGAGAAGCAGCCTGGGCATGGCTTCCACACTGTTAAGTGCAATATGGTACCTGGTAGGCTGGCTCTGTGCCCACATAGATCAATACTGCATGAATCTGAGTCATGAGAGGTTGGCAAAAAGCATACACTCTAACGGCCAGTGTGCTGCCTGGCAAAATTTATTTTAACACAAAGCACAGTGTTTTGTTCTGAAAGAGCCCAATAAATGAAAATAAAAATGTATTTTAAAGGAAAATAAGGGGAAGTAATTGTCATGTGTATTACCAAGGATACTTCACATGAAGAGAATCATAGTATCAGTCTTTCAAGTGTCAAACTCTCTAGTTTATTTTAAATGATTTTTAAAATCTCTTCTTTAAGTCATCAGAAAGTTGAACCCAGAGTAATAAATAGTTGTGTACGTGTCCTTTTAGGGCTATCTAAGTATGAAGTATTTATAAATCACAATGAATCATGTTTTTTATTGAATATTAATGAGTAAATATGTAAAGCAGAAAAATTCAGATGAATTAAAAGAAACCGGGCTTATAAATAAAGAGTTACTAAAACTACTATCTACTCATCTAGGCATTAATATTAGTTCATTATTAAAATAAAATGTAGTGGGCATTTTACTACACATCCCAACATCAGATTTTCATACCTTAAACATAAAAAACAAATAGAAGAAACTGCACTGAAAACTAATTCTCCAAAATTCTAGTTCAGGAAGACAACTTAAAAACATATCTAACCTAATTAACACACCCAAGAACATCATGAACTCTCAGGCTTCAAAGTTTAGTGAAATTGATATACAGTATGGGATGCTCAACCTGGGTAAAAATGAATGAATACTCCCTGAAGAAGAAAGCTTGAATGAGATTCCTTCCTCTCACCTTTGCTATGCGGCATCCATTCCTTCCCTTTCCTCTTCCTCCTCCTATTTACCTTCTTATGGCTTAACCTTTGCATCCAAGCACTGATTTTTCTAACAGGCTTTACTAGTGTTTAGTCTTTCTCGCCCCAGGTCCAGATTGTAAAGAAATGACCTTCTTAGCCATTAACTGAAAAGTTCTGATTTCTCTTCACTACCTAGGATTAAATATAAGTTCTTTATTGTCGCAGCAGGGCCTCATCTCTCTCACAAGAATGTGGATTCCCCCCACCCCCCATGCTCTAGCCTTTCACCATGTTTTTCTCAGGCATCTCTTCTAGCTTGGCACAACTCCCCAACCAATACTTCTCATGTGAAATCAACAATAAACCCCAGCATTCTGAGCTTCCCACAAGGGGCCATTCTGGTTCCCCATTCAGGCACTTAACCCTCTTCATGCTTGATTAAGTCACAGTTGAAAGCCAAATGGAGTTCCTCTGAGGCAGACTATTTGTTAGCAGATAGCTCTAAAGCATGATGACTACCATTTCTTCCTTGGAATGTTTGTCTCATTCAACTTAAAATAAAAAATTTCCTTTCATGTTGTAGATTTTATAGTATATGTTCATTGAAGAAACATTTAGAAATTGTCAAGATGGTAAAGGTCAAACACAGGCCCACCACTTACAGCACCAGTATTTAGACTCTGTGTCTGTTAACTTAAAAAAAAAAACATCAGGTATAATTACAAAAGATGGGAATTTAACTACATACTTAGGAGTGGTCATTCTGGTCAATTTAAGTTATTTTGCCACCATTTCAGAAAAGATGAGGCCATGCAACATGTATTACTTTGAAACATATCTCATGAGATATTCCTTGAGATTTTTGATCTTCTACAATATCTTTCAGCTATCCTAGATGGACATAGTTCATGAACCCTGGTCTAAGTGCACAGGAAAACCCAGTGTATAAGCTATTTTTCAAAGTGCTACTAAGATGCAACCTGCTTACTTCACTGTGACTTGCCTAGAAATATGCAGTGGGACTTTCCAAAGGTTACAAGATGATGGATGCCACAACAGATTTAATGCAGTTGTCTTCTATCCAATTAGTTACTAAAGAGTCCTGGAAAAGTGTTAGTGTTTACTCATTTTGAAAAATAATATAAAAAAGTTTTCTTTAAAGTTATTTTCATTTAAAAATAGTACAAACATATATTTAAAATAATTTGTTTTCAGTTCTAATACAGCAAATGACAATACTCAGAAAAAAATGACTTGCCTTCTCAATAATGTCAACAAATAAATCAAATGATTGCTAAACAAAATTATTGTCATTTAGTAAAATATAAAATGTTGTCATTGTTTGATAATTCCATACTGCTGAACATGAAAGATGGGAAGAGAATGCTAATGTTAAAATGTTGAATATAAGCTAAATTAAATATATTTAACACTGTACATAGAAGAGCTTCAAGAGTCCTGGAGAAGAAAGCTACAAGTGAAAGTAAGTACGGATGTTTGCTAATACTAGCAGGAAGCTAAGAGTATGATGCAGAAGGTAGTTGGGTGGGTTTCCAGTACCAGGCACAGTATACCTCTTGTTGAATGGGTCTTAAGTCCAGTTAGAAAACTGTTGGTTATCACTAAGGTATGTGTACCACTATTGCACTTGTAGGTGTATTGTGCCCTGCTGGTTGTTGATGTGGTTCAGAGGCATCATAGTTGGGTGGGACTATTGGTTGCTTTTTTCCTTTGGAAGACTTTATGACACCTTCTGGTATCATGAAAGCTAGTCCTTAGGAAAGGGGCATTGAAGTCAGTTCCAGCGCAGTAGACTTTGGGACCTGTGCCTGAAGTGCACAGTGTCTTTAGCAACAGGGACTTGTCTTCCACCTCTGAGGGCTGACTGAGGGAAACAGCGATAGGCTGTACGTTATGGGAGTCCCTTAGACAACACTGAACAATTCAAAAGAGGGATTTTTCATGTTGGATATTGGGGTTTTGTTAGGTGGTCTCTAGCTCTTGGTAAGAACACTGTCTACCCAAATAAGAAAGATTCATTAAAACTATATGCATACATGTATACACTGAATTATGTGCATTATAGTTTTTTTCATAAATAGTTAATAGTATAATGTGTTGTGGCTTTTTCAGCCATCCAAATTGTTATTTTTACCTACCTAATCTCCCTCTCCTGTATTTTAAGTCGTTGTGCTTCCCAAGGGAGTCCCATACCTTTTCCTTTCCTCCTATCAGATCAATTGGGTCCTGTATTCCCCCTACTCTCCAACTACCCTCTTCTCTATTTACCTCCTTAAGGAGCCCCCTTTTCTTTTTTCCTGATCAGGATACTTATGCCTTGCTATTCTTCTCTCCATTTCTTCCTATGCTGCCAATGGTTCCTGTTTTAGTTCCTGGTTTCTGTAGATATATTCACATCTGGAAATTTGACGCTAGGAGCCTTCAGTAAGACAGAACATTTGTCCTTTTGAGTCTGTCTTAATTTACTCAATATTGCCTTTTCTATTTCTACCCATTTACCTACGAAATTCATGATACCATTTTTTTCCTTAATACTGAATTCTCTTCTACAGTGTGTATGTGCCACATTTTCATTATTCATTTGTTAGTTGAAGAAACTTTATGCTGCTTCCATTCCCTAACTATTGTGAATAGAACAGCAATTAATATGCTCAAGTGTCTGTGGAGTATGTGAAGTCTTTTGGGCACATGCCAAGGAATGGTATATCTGGGTCATATGTAGATTTATTTCTAGCTTTCTAAGAAGTCTCCACACAGGTTTCTGTAGTGCCTGAACCAGTTTGCAGTCCCACCAACAGTAAACAAGTGTTCCCTTTCTCCTGAATCTTCTTCAGAAGTCATTGTTAGATGTTCCATTGACTTTTGCTGTTCTGGCTTGGGTAAGATAAAATCTCAAAATTGTTTTGATTTATATTTACCTAATTGCTAGTGATGGTGAATATTTTTTGAGATATCTCCTAGATTTTTTTTCTTTCTTCTTTTGAGAAATCTGTTTTGGTATCAGGGCCAATTTATTTTTAATTGAATCATTTTCTTTTTCTTTCTTTTTTTTTTTTTTTGTTTTTTTGTTTGTTTTTCGAGACAGGGTTTTTCTGTATAGCCATGGCTGTCCTGGAACTCACTTTGTAGACCAGGCTGGCCTCGAACTCAGAAATCCACCTGCCTCTGCCTCCTGAGTGCTGGGATTAAAGGTGTGCGCCACCACGCCCGGCTTGAATCATTTTTTTTAACTCGTTGTTTTTTGAGTTCATGAAATCTCTGTCAGGTGTATGTATAGCTGGCAACATCGACTCCCATTATATGGGCTTCCTTCCCACCCAGCTGATTGGTTCTGTTGCTGTGTAGAAGCTTTTAAGTTTCAGGAGGTTTCACTCATCCATTGTTGGTCTTAATTCGTAGGTAAATTGAGGAAGTCTTTTCCTACACTTATATCATGTAGGGTACTTTCCTCTAGCAGTATCAGTGTTTCATGTTTATGTTTTTTATCAATTTGGAGAAATAGATATAGGTCTTATTAAATTCTTCTACATGTGGACATCCAGTTTTACCAGAACCATTTGTTGAAGATGCTGTCTTTTCTCTAGTCCATCTTTTTCTCTAGTTCTAGTACATGTTGACAGTAGAATATTTATCAAATATTAAATGGCTGAAGTTATGTATGCTCACATTTTTTTTTTAAAGATTTATTTTATTTATTATATGTAAGTACACTGTAGCTGTCTTCAGGCATTCCAGAAGAGGGCGCCAGATCTCATTAAGGATGGTTGTGAGCCACCATGTGGTTGCTGGGATTTGAACTTATCACCTTCGGAAGAGCAGTCGGGTGCTCTTACCCGCTGAGCCATCTCACCAGCCCCCTATGCTCACATTTTTGTCTTCAAATTTGAGATAAAAGATAGATAACAGAATTCTGATTGGACCAGGAAACAAACAGGCATCATTGCTCTAATGTCTAATAAAATAGGCTTCAAACCAAACCAAGTGAGGACACAAATCTACAGAGTCAGAATTGAGTAAGGAAATATACTACAACAGATACCAAAGAAATTCATACTATTAGAAGGGAATATTTTAAAAATCAGTGCTCAATACAACTTGAAAACCTAAAAGAAATGGGTGGTTTTCTAGATTCAGCCAAACCTCCACAATTGACCCAAGAATTCAAGAACCTAAACATACCCATGAGAAATGAAGATGTTTAAATAGTAATTAAAAGCCTTTCTGACAATCCAAGACCAGATAAATTCATAACAGAATTCTACCAGACATTCAATTCTTTCACAAGTGGCTTGTGGGATTTTGTGGTTTTATTTTTGTTTTCTCTTGAAGCTTTCATTTTATTTGTTATGTATACTTAGTGTTTTAATTATGACATGCCATGGCAACTTTTTTTCTGTTTTTTTTTTTTTAATATTTGGTGTTCTGTAGGCTTCATGTATTTGTATGGGTGTGCCTTTTGAAAGGACTAGAGTTAGCACAGGACCAAGTTCTCAGCACAAAGGAGATTTATTTGCCCCAGAGGGAAAGAGGGCAGAAAAGAAGAGAAACAACAAGAGACAGAAGATGAGGGAGAAGGGAAAGGGAACAAGGGAGAAGGAAAAGAGATATTTGCCCAGGAGGGTCAAAGGATGGCCTATGGGTAGAGAAAAGATAGACATAGCCCATAGGCAAATGGTGGTTAACACAGGGAAAAGGGGGAACCCTCTGTTAGGATAAGCTGGTTTGTTTTGATTGGGCATGTTAATTGGGGTAGCCAAAAGGAAGCTTTTGATTGGTGGACCGTAATACCTTGAGAAGTAGATCTTGATAGTCAGTTTCAGGAGGAGGAAATGGTCAAATAAGTGAATAGATATTGGGGACCAGCTTTCAGCATGTAATCTAATACTTTAGCAAGATAGAAGGAATTGGGGAAGGGCAAAACCTGCCAGTGCCATGTATGCCTTGCTCAGCTCTACTGGTACCTTTCACCTTTCCTTTAGTGAGGGGAAGTTTTCTTCAATAATTTCATTGAAGATCTGCTCTACACCATTGACTTGGGATTCTCCTCCCTCCTTGTCTTAGTCAGTGTTCTATTGTTATAAAGAGACACCGTTATCACAGTGACTATTATGTAAAGAAAAAAAAAAGCTTTTAATTGGAGCTTGCTTACAGTTTCAGAGCTTTAGTCAGTTATCATCATGGGAGGAAGGCATGATGGCAGACATGGTCCTGGAAAAGTAGCTGAGAGTTCTACATCTGGATCCACAGGCAGCAGGAAGAGAGAGCCACTGGGGCTGGCTTGGGCTTTTGAAATTGTAAGGCGCACTCCCAGAGATACATGTCCTCCAATAAGGCCACATCTACTCACTTAGGCTGTACCTCCTAATCCCTCTCAAGTAGTGCTACTCCCTGAGGACTAAGCATTTGAACATATGAATCTATGGGGGCCTATGCTTGTAATTTGAATGTTTGGTCTTTCTATAGTGTCTCATATTTCTTTTGTGTTCTTTTTCTGTATGTGTTTCCTCTCTCTCTTCCTTTTCTTTTCATTTTTTAGGGTCTTTGCTTATTTTATCTATATGCTTTATTTTTATTGTCCAGACTTGATATTCTGTTTGATTCAATATACTTGCAAGATTTTCCTTTGAGGAAAGGCCCTCCAGAGACTGTCCTACCTGGGGATCCATCCCATATGCAGTCACAAACCCAGGAACTGTTGCTGATGCCAAGAAGTGCTTGCTGACAGGAGCCTGATATAGCTGTCTCCTCAGAGGCTCTGCCAGTGCCTGACCAATACAGATGTGGATGCTTGTAGCCAACCTCCAGACTGAGCACAGGAACCTCAATGGTAGAGTTAGGGAAAGAACTGAAGGAGCTGAAGGGGTTTGCAACCTCATAGAAAGAACAACATCAACCTACCAGACACCCAGAGCTCCCAAGGACTAAATCACCAACCATAACATACACATGGAAGGACCCATGTACCATTTGCATATGTAGCAGAGGATGACCTTATCTGGCATCAATGGGAGGGGAGGCCCTAGGTCCTGTGAAGGCTCGATGCCCCAGTGTAGGATATGCCAGGGCAGTGAGGTGGGAGTGAGTGGGTGGGTAGAGGAGCACCCTCAAAGAAGCAGGGGAGAGGGAAGATGGGGTTTGTGGAGGAAAAACCAGGAAGGGGGATAACATTTGAAATGTAAATTAATAAAATATCCAATAAAAACTAAAAATAAGAAATATGTGAAAAAGATAAAAAAAAGATTTTCCTTTGCTTTTTCTAGTTGCGTTAATGTGGCTTTCAATTCCATCTTCATTTTGCCTCTAATCCTCTTTAATGTTTTCATCTCCTTTTGAATTCCATTTCCAGGCCTGGTTTGTCTTGTCATTTTCATCTGTCTTAGGAATGTGCTTCTTGAGCATCACTCAGGCATCAATGTGACTTGAGCTCTTTTGCCTTGATTCCCTGAGTTGTGTCTATGAGTCTTCTTTAACCTTCTTGAGTTCCTTAAGATGGTGCGTGATTTTACCTTCAAATTCTTTGTATTGGGGTTTATCTAGGTTGGTTATGACATAGGAGAGTCGTGTTGGTATGGTCGATACACAGGGAGCATCCTGGCCTAGAGTTCCTCTTCAATGAAGATAGGGCAGATATAGATTATAGAAGAAAACTTCCCTTCACTAAAGGAAAGGTGAAGGCTTCTAATAGGCTTGGGCATGACAAACATGGCATGGCAGGTCTTGCTCTTCACCAACTCCCCCTTTCTTGCTAAATTATTAGATTAGATACAGAAACCAGAGTAGGCTGATATAATAGTTGTGAGGCTCTGAGTAAATTTGATAGATTGCCAAAAGGTATGAATGAAGAGGTCAAGGAAACTCGGTAGGCAGACCCTGGAGGAGGCTGTTGAAAGTCTGCATATGAAGTGTGGTAGTGTAGATGGTGCAAAGGGTCCTGTGTGTAGATTCAGGTAGGATAGATCCTAGAGGGAATCTAGTCTAAAAAATTAGAATTCTAGGTAATAAAGGAGGGAGGTAGGCTAGAGGAAACAAATGAATATATAGACAGTAATTTGAGTGCCCTTCCTGAAGTACAAACACAGAACAGTTATGGCTACATTTGTGCTGGCTGGCCTTAGAAATAATAGCATATTTAATAGCAGGAACTGATAGATTAGATCTCTTGAAGGGAAGTGAGAATAGTTAGTGTTGAGTATTAATTCATCATTAATCTTGTCATAAGTTAGATTCTTATGGGTTTCACTGATAAAGCACCAGGTATTCTTTGGCAAATGTCACAAGGCTTAAACTTTCTGCCAGTGAGGGTAGGTGCATATTTACAAACCCATTCACTTAGTTAAATGAAAAACAGATTACTGATACGAATGCAATGTGATGGCTCAAGATTAATTGATCAGTGAAAGACAGGCACAGCCACTGCCACTTCTGTGTGCACCAGGTACATAGAACAGAAATGCTTTGGGTCAGGACTTTCCAAGGACGACACTGGGAAACAAGCACATACAGTTCTCATATTTTAGAATCAGCGCCTAGTTTCTGAGAAGCTAATGATATAGAGAGATGAAGGCAGAAGAATGTAAATCCAAATGAGGCTCATGTAATGTTATCATCACAACAATAATGACTAAGTTGGCAGCAATAGCGAACGTAACAAGAGTTGCTGCTGTGGAGATGAGAGAAACACACAGGAGTGCTTCAGTGACCTGAAGATAAAGACACAAAAGGATAAAGCACCCGAAGGTAGAAGACTGACAAGAAATAATTGCAAGGTTATCAGAAGACCTACACTCAGTCCAAGCCTGTCAGCCAAAAGGAGTCATCTTGGAGATGTTGCCTAACTTAATAAACATATGTCAACACAATGATCTCAGAGGCATGGCTTCCTCATTCAGTGTCACACTTGAGACCAACAGTTCTTCATTGTTTTACTGAGCTATCTGACAAAGCTACAATATAGCTCAGAGGAGTTATTACAGTGAGTGCTTAGAAAGAATGAAATCTGATAGATTATTGGATCTTGGAGGGGAATGTCTGAAACAAACACAGTCCTGGGAGGCCTATGGTATGTGATAGCTATAGTACGGAAAAAGGGCAGGGACTAAATCCTCCCCCATGGCCCATGTATTGTTCAGGAATGGTTGTGTTGGAAGTTCATGCAAGTGGGAGAATCATTAGTAAGGCATTCCTAGTAGAAGGATGTTAGGTAGTGGTATGTGCCATGGAAGGAGATACCGGAACTCTCACTTTCTGTGTTTCTTAGTCTTCTGAGGTGAGTGCACATTACCTACTATGCTATGCAAACACAGGCTTGGAGTGAGGCCAACAAAGCAAAGATCAGTAAATAGCAGTGAACTGTTGCAAGGTAAATCAATACAAGAGTGTTGTCAGATCAGCAAAGATCAGTGAAGCATTATAAGTTGAACCAGTGCAAGAGTCTTGTTCCTTGTCTGTTGGGTCCCACTTATACTCTTTCCAAACATCACACATCCTCTCAAGTGATTGCCTCAGCAAAACATCCTCTCATAAGACTGCTTCCAGAAGAATATCACATGATACAACTGAGTCTCCAAAGAAATCAGAAATTTCTACTTCAGAGTGAGCTGCTTAAATTCCAGGGTCTGCAGAGGTGAAGGGAATGGGAAAGTACATTCTGGAGCTGGCTGGTTATGGAAGGTTAGCGGGGCTAAGGAGCAGTGAAAGGGCTGCTTTCTGACGAATTAGGAATACACATTTGCTCTGCAGAGTCAATGATGAGTCGGGGCAATGATAGCACTGAGAAGATGCACAGAGAGATCTGGAAACACTGTGTATAGAGTCGGGAGTAAAAGACAGACACGTGGACTGTGGGTGTGAAGAAAGTGAATGGAGCACACCCAAAAGGAAATCAGTAATTATCTAGTTGCAAGAGTGATGAGGCCTGAGTTAGGTCTGAGATTACAAGGAGGAAATGGGAAAAGGATGTTTTAGACCTCTCAAAGGAAATGCAGTAGGCTTTGGGGAACTGGTAATATGAAAACCATGAGACTAGTAGAAGTGAGAATTCTGGGTATGGTGGCTATGTCGTACATGCTAAGGTGGAGTGGTCCCAGCACTGGAGATCTGATCTGTGCTGAGGTCTAAGACATTTGACTTGAAAGTATTCTGTGACACAGAATTTATCACAAGAGGAACAGCATGCAGCAGGAACATTAAGCAGCCAAGGAAGGAGGCGGGATAGAGAGGAAAGGGAAGGAATATGGCACTAGGAGAAGCAAGAACACAAACCAGAGAGTTTTCAAGTACCCACCAAGCACCAGAAGACAGCTAGCATGATGAAACGGTGTTAAGAAAGTAAAAAAGAACAAGATATCATGTATATTTTTATGGGTTTGTGTGAGGGTGTTCCAGCACCATTATTTACCATGTTATCACCACAGATATTTTTTCCAATAATTTGTTCTGTATGATTTGATAACTTTATGTAAGTGCCAAGGACAAAACTTTTATTATTTGCTCAGTGTCTTCAGATGACTGATCTTGCAAGGAAATCACAGGCTTATGTTGAAACTAAGGAGATTTTTTGAAGCCACATTACAGCTCACTTNCAGCACCATTATTTACCATGTTATCACCACAGATATTTTTTCCAATAATTTGTTCTGTATGATTTGATAACTTTATGTAAGTGCCAAGGACAAAACTTTTATTATTTGCTCAGTGTCTTCAGATGACTGATCTTGCAAGGAAATCACAGGCTTATGTTGAAACTAAGGAGATTTTTTGAAGCCACATTACAGCTCACTTTAATCCTGCAGAGCAGAGGTCAACCCTGGGCTTATGAGCAGTGGTCTCAGGAGTGTGTGTGTGTGTGTGTGTGTGTGTGTGTGTGTGTGTGTGTGTAGCACATGTGTGCATGTACTAGATTGTGTGTTTGCAACTCTAACTCTGAGGGCTCTGCAGTTTCTCTTTCTAATTATGTGTCCCTTGGAATACTGGTCACCCCAGTAACATTTTATTATAGCCCAAGACGCTTTGTGCTGGAAGTCCTCCAGGGTGAAAAGACAAAGAGCCTTTCTCCCTCTCTCCTAGGAGTCATCTTTCAAGAGTACCTGTCCTTTCTCTCTTTAATGTGCTCTGTTACACTCTGAGTAGGGACAACCTCACTCCAATGTATCAAAGCCTCTGCAGTTACTTTGTTACTTTCTTAACAATGTTCACAATGCTGGGATTCCAGTGATCTTCAAGCTAGTGTGGCTTGCTAAGGTTTGAAATGGTTTTGTTTGCTTGTTTGTTTGGTTGTTCTAGCACAGTTGTTAACACCTTCAGTCTATTTGTGTGGTAACTGCAGCTCTTTGCGCCTGTCCCCATGTCTTTGAAAGAGTAAGAATGCCATGTTTATTGATTACTGGGATGACCCTACTTTGTATAGGAAGAGGTAGCTGTCCAATAACCTCTTCACATCTGTCAGTGCCCCTGAAAGAGGTGAGCACGAATGTGAAGGCACATGAGAAGGGAACCAGGCATGCTTTGGTAGAACTGTGCTGTTCTGTGGCAACAGTGAAATGCATCTGCTGTTCGTCCAGAGGACCTGAGCCCTATTCCCAGCACCCACATGATGGCTCACAACTTTCTGTAACTCCAGCCCCAGGAAATTCAACACCCTCTTCTGGCTTCTGCTGGCAATGTTTGTGGTGCACAGATATATGTGAAGGAAAACTCTCATACACATAACATAATAACAAAATAAAAACTACTATTCATTCTCTTGTGAATTTTACTAACAGTTTTATTACAACATAATTCTTTTTCATGTTAATGTTTCTATAATAGCCATTTTTTTAAAATTAAAATCACCTTACAAATAAAATTACAAAACTAGAATGAGGTAGCCAATCTAGCAAACACTTGACCATGGTTTAGTAAAAATTAAGATGGCCATTGTGAAGCAAAGTGTGGCTTAAGGTTTTATACAGTCATTATAATTATAGTTTTTGCATTTGATCAACTACAAAGAGAAAAATACATGAGAAAATTGAAGCTAGAACAGTTTGCTTTCTACAATTTTTCATGACACGTGTACTTACCTGTAAAGTATTCCATTCTTCCTGATCACCCACACTTATACCTGTTTATAAATATAAATATATATATTATAGGATAGGCTCTGTATATAGGGAAGAATGTATTTTTCTTTTCTCTCTGAATTTTATGTACCTCTCTCTCTTAGTAGCTTACTTTCTATGTCCATCCATTTTCCTACGAATTTCATTCCTTACAGTTGAGTAATAGTCTATTTTGTATATGTGCTTCATTTTCTTTTTTCCTTTTTTTGCTAATCTTTTTCCTTTTTAGTTTTTCTTTTTGACATTTTTTTTCTTTCATTGGATATTTTCTTTATTCACATTTCAAACGTTATCTGCTTTCCAGGTCTCCCCTATGGGACCCCCTATCTCATCTCCCCCCCCCCCCCCCCCCATGAGAGTGTTCCATGCGCTTCATTTTCATTCCATTCACTGTTAGTGGTCATCTGCATCAGTTCTGTTTGGTTATTGTCATAAACAGAGCAGCAATGAATATGAAGGTGCCAATATCTCTCCGGCAGATATGAAGTTAACTGCATATATATCCACAAGAGAAATCACCTGGTCATTTGACAGCTCAGTTTTAATTTGTTGAGGAACCTCCAAACCGGTTTCAACAATGGATGTATTAATTTGTATCTCCACCAGTGGTGAATAGAGCTCTTCTTTCCCATGTCCTTTCTAAGACTTGTTGCCAAATTTCCTTTTTAAAAATACTATGTTTTGGTTTTAGTTTTTACATTTTATTCTTTGTGTGTAGGTGTTTTGTCTGCATGTATGTCTTGGCATCATGTGTATGGCTGATGTTAGCAGAGGGCAGAAGAGGGCATCCACTGGAAATGGAATTACAGACAGCAATCAGTCTTTATGTAGGTGTTAGGACCTGACTCTGGGTCCTGTGGAAAAGCAGCCAATGTTCTTCCCCTCCCAGCCAATTCTCTAGCCCCTGCTGTCAGATTTCTTGATGAGAGCCACCTGACTGGGAGAGGAGGTATCTCAAAGCAGTTTAAATTTGCATTTTCCTGATCGCTAAGACTGTTGAACACTTTTTACAGTAGTTGTGGACCATTTTGTGTTTTCTTCTTTTCTAAAATGTCTGATTGTTTCATTAATCCTTTTGTTGACAGGCATTTTTATTTCCTTAATATTTTCCACAATTCCTTGTAAATTCTGGACATAAGCCTCCTGTCTGAAGTATTACTAGTGAAGACTTTCTCCCATCCTGTATGCTGTTTGCTCTACTTGTAGATTCCTTTGCAGAATCTCTTTAATGTTGAATAGTCTCACTTGTGGATGCTTGGTGGGAGTGTCTGTGTACAGAAGTTCTTGCCTATCTCATTGTCTTGAAGTATACCTTACATTTTCCTCCAGTAGTTTCCATGTTTCAGATTGTATATTAAGACCTCATTTTGAATGTGTTTTTATGTAATGTAACTGATTTTTAAACTAATGAGATTCTGTTGTAGTGAGTAGATATTTAGTTTTTTAGTTCCATTTGTTAGGCAAGCTATCTTTATTCTATTGAATTGCCAAAGACTAGCCTCAGCTTGGGGACGGTTTCCTGAGAGAACAGGTGTTTGAGAGTGGCCCAAAACAAAACAAAACAACAACAACTAAAAAAAGCTCAAAGTCAAATTGTGGGTCCAACCTGATGGCCTGTGTTCTGCTGGAGACAGCTCCTAGTCAGCTCTGTCAATAGCGCTTAGCTCTGTAGTCTATTTGAGACAGCCGTTTCTCCAGACAGCTCTCTCTACTTGTGACAGCTCTGTTTTGCTAGAAAATTTTTCTAAAACTCTCTGGATAACTCATGTTTTTTTCTGGTAAAAGTTAGAATAGCTGCTAGAGGAAAATGCTTGGATTTCATGACAAAGTTAGAAATCCTGTTAGAAAATATCTAAAAGTATTTCTTGGATTTTCTGATCAAAATCAGAAAGCCAGAAAAAATTCTAAAAGATCTATGTTAGCTCTCAAAGCAGTTCTCTTTATTTAGCTGCTAGAAAACATTCGAAAACATCCATGTTAGCTTTCCAAGCAATTTGGGGGGTTTCTGACCTTAAAAGAGGTATGAGAAATTCTAAAGAGCTGTGTTTGCTCTCCAAAGATCTCCAGACAGCTCAGCAATTTCTAAAAAAAAAAAAAAAATCTAAAAAAAGATCTACTATTTCTTCTGCTTGCTCATCTCATGTAGACCAAAATCCCTGTCTTCCGTTTATACATGAATTTATTCATTTACTCCAGGTTCCCTCTTAACTAGCAAATGAATCATCATTCAATGCTCTTATCCCCTTGAATTTTTTGGAAAAGGACAGCAAGTACTTTTTTTTTTTTAACTTTGCAAAAGAATTTAGAGATCTGCTTGCCTTTGTTAGGCACAGATAATAAGTTAGTTGAGTGGGACCTCACCCTGAATTACTATTCCTACCATGCCAAGGCCTGTACCTAAACCTCCTCTGCCCCAGGCTGACCTTTAACTGAGGAATCTTCCTGCCTGTGTAAGCAAAAACAAAAACCTTAGCTGGGTGGTAACTTGCCCTGAGATCACCACTCCTAAATCTCTTTATCTCTATCCTTAGTATCTTTCCGATAAGCTGGCTAGTAGTGCAGCTTCCTGTTCATTTAGATCTGTGAAGCTCCATTATACAATTCATATTGCATCCTTATATTTTAAATAGTTGAGAAATTATATATTTTTAAACTCCTGTTTTCAGAGTTCTTTCCAAAAGCCTTAAGGGCTGTCCTGAAGGTCTAGGCATTTACCATTTTGCTGAGATATTAGCCTCTCCCTTGCTTCCCAGACCCAAGCTGTCTCTTATCAACCTTGGAAGAAAGGACATTCCCTGATAACCTTGGAAGAAAGGACATTCCCTGATAACCTTGGCAGAAAGAATATTTCCTGAAGGAGGAACATGAAATAATACACATATACATACACATACATCATATATATACACATATACCTCATATACACATATACCTCATATACACATATACAAACAGTCCTCATGTCCATCAACTGTCAACCATGCTGGCTCTGTTCCAGAGGCGGGAAACCATGTTACACTGTTCTTTCCATGTGGCCAAGCAGGATTCATCATTTCATGCTTTTGCTTCCTGTGTCAAAAATTAGGTTGTGGTAGCTGTGGCAGTTTATTTGCAGATATATTCTATTCCATTGGCCTAACTATCTTTATTTTGCATGTCACCACCACGGTGAGTTTGTCACTATAGCCCTGTAGTATAATTTGCGGTAAAAGACCATGTATAGCAAAAGCATTTCTAAGAACCAAGAACACAGCTGACATACATGGTCTTTTAGGTGATCTTCTAGAAAGGTTAGCTAATTCTTTCACTGGATGAAATGATTGTGTCACTAAGCATTATTTTTAGATTTAACTAGTTAATTAATTTGTATGTGCTTGTGTGTTTGCCTAAGTGTGTGTACATGACTAATATGTGTATAGCAGTTCATAGAGGCCAAAAGAGGGCCTTGGATCTGTTGGTACTCTAGTAACGACGGGATTGTTGGCTATCCTGTGGGTACAGGAAATTCAAACTCAGGTTCTCTGAAAAAGCAGCGAGAACTCTCAATCTTTGAGTCAGCTCTCCAGTCCTAATTAATTATTACTTAATATTTATTGAAACAAGGTCTCATTATGTAGCCTTGGCTTGTCTGGAACTCTCTGTGTAGACCAATCTGACTCAGGTCTCACAGAGAGCTACCCACCTCTACTTCCCGTGGTCCCTATCACACCCCTACCCTGCTCATTCTCTGCTGACTCCTGCTCCCTGTGGGGTGAAGATTAGCTTCTCACACCCCATAGCCTCTGCATCAGTAGGATCTCTATTGGAATCTGGTCCTCTGATCCTCACAAAATCATTTCCCTTCTTATGTTTCAAGCCAGGCCTTCTGACTATACTAAAGCTTCCCTTACAGTAAAATGATGTGGAGTAAGTCTTTTGTGAACTTGCTGTAATTTCTTGATGCTCTGAATGTGGAATTGCCCTTTCTTGGGGGCTATTTTCTCCTGTGTGTCTTCATTGCTTTCTCTACCAGCATGTCAAGTTTCAAATCTCAGGGACCTGGTAAGCTTTGTGCACTTACAACAACATCTGCTGTAAAACAGTTCCTGGAGCCAGAGAGTATCCATTTAGTGAATGGAGGATACAGAAGTCAAGCTCCTAGTCAACCCAGACTCTTTCTTTCTTCCAGCTTTGTCAGGTTTTCTACTCACGCCAGTGTCCTCCATAACTGGACCTATTCAAAGTATCCTGCTCTTTTTCTTTCTATTAAAATTATCATTATCATTCAAGATTCAGCTCAAAATTTAGCTTTTCTATAAAGCAACCCAAGGCACAATCTCCTTAAGTCCATGCTATCTATTTAATATTTGAACATTTTCAATTTCTAGGAGGGCTAATACTTATACATATTTTTCTTCATTTAGAAGTACATTACAAATTGTCACAAAAAAATAATTCTTTTCTGTGTGTGTGTGCAGGTGTATTGCATGTTTGTGTGTGCATATTGAAGCCAAAGAACACAACCTGGCTGTCATTCCTCAGGAATCAACAACCTTGTTTTTTTGAGATAAGGTCTCTTCTTGGTCTGGGGCTTACAGTTGACTAAATTGGCTGGCTGCTGAACAGACTGCCTGTTTCTACTTCTCAGGCTGTGGTTCCAGGAACATAATACTGTGCAAAACTTCATACAATAGTGAAAGATCCACACTCAAGTCTTTCACATTTGCAGAGCAAGTGCCTTACCAGGTAAGCATCTTTTTTTCCCAATTTTTATTAGATATTTTCTTCATTTACATTCCAAATACTATGCCAAAGTCCCCTATAGCCTCCCCCATCCCCTGCCTTGATCCCCTACCCACCTACTCCCACATCTTGGCCCTAGCGTTCCCCTGTACTGGGGCATATAAAGTTTGCATGACCAAGGGGCCTCTCTTCCCAATGATGGCCAACTAGGCCATCTTCTGCTACATACGCAGCTAGAGACACAAGCTCTGGGGGTACTAGTTAGTTCATATTGGTCTTCCACCTATAGGGTTGGAGACCCCTTCAGCTTCTTGGGTACTTTCTCTAGTTCCTCCATTGGGAACCCTGTGTTCCATCTAATAGCTGACTGTGAGCATCCATTTCTGTGTCTGCCAGGCACTGGCATAGCCTCACATGAGACAGCTATATCAGGGCCCTTTCAGCAAAATCTTGCTGGCATATGCAATAGTGTCTGTGTTTGGTGGCTGATTATGGGATGAATCCCCAGCTGCAGCAGTCCCTCAACAGAGGAATGGACACAGAAAATGTGGTACATTTACACAATGCTCATGATGAGTCGATAATTTTTGTTACTTAAATACTTTAAGGATCCGTTTACCTACCTAGACCTCCCATAGTAGGACTCACTCCATTGGGTTAGTGTTTTCTTGAGTGTATTGTACATGAGTGACTATTCACCTATAATCGGGTCTTTGAATCTAATGGGTTCTATGTTATTGCAAAACACATGAAACTCAAGAAGAAGGAAGACCAAAATGTTGACACTTTGCCCCTTCTTAGAATTAGGAACAAAGCACACATTGAAGGAGTTACAGAGATCAAGTGTGGAGCTGAGACGAAAGGATGGTAAACATCTTCTTTATCACCAAATTCATATGCCACAGACTGAACTCCGCAAACTTCTTTAAGATAAACCTCTCCTTTCTCTAAAGTATCCCAGAAATTTTGCTCAGTGAAGGCTGAAGGACAAAAGATGATGCCAAAAAGAGGCCCAGAAGTACAATGGCACCCATGAGCAAAACCAGGAGATTGAGGCTCCTTTCCCTTGCAGTTTTCTTCAGGTCTCACCGCTGCCCAGGCTGCCCTTTAATTACTGGGGTCAAATGATCTTCTCGTCTAAATGTCCCAGTTATATGGAAGTGCAGGCATGTACCACCATGGCCAACTCTGGAGAGTATGGTCTCATCATTGTCTAAGTTAGAAAACACCTAGAGAAAACAACCTTTTAAAACCTCTACAAGCATGAGTGACATATGTCTCAGATGAACACCAGGCATATTAGATTCTCCAGCTAAATCTGAACTCAAGCTCATACTTAAGATAAAATACCCCAAGGTCTCTCTCTGTGTCTGGGATAGGAAGAGTTCCAATATTTTTTTTTCCTAAAAAAGTGTTGAAAAAAAAACCCAACTGTAGAAAAAAAAATCCAGTTATTTGAATCAACTGTTGCTTCCTGTTTCTAAGACTTTTTTGTGCTTGACTTGACATGCACAGTCACCCAGCCAGCAGTGGCCACTCAGGGATTTTTTTAACAATGGCTTCTGGCTGATATTTACTACTCCATACTACCCTTTGTGCATTCACGTGTGTGTGTGTGTGTGTGTGTGTGTGTGTGTGTGTGTGTGTGTATGTCTGTCATTCACCAACTTTTGAACTTGAAGGCAAATCTATAAAGTGTAAAACATCTGTGAGAAACACTTTGTTGTAAGAATTTGGCCACTGGCTGTTTGAGATAAAGATCAGTTATGTGTACAGCTGAAACATCAACAATCCCAGGAACTTAAAAAAGAGTACATTCCACGCATGTCTTTGCAGGTATACAGTAAGTCTAATTATAGCACTTGAACTACTTCAGCATCTAAAGTGTTATAGAAACAGAAACAAAATAATTGTCCTCTGAGAACGTAAACAGAAAACATTCTGTTACACACCGCTACTGTTTGTGCAGGTGTTATTGAACACTTGATCTGCTCTCCATATGCCAGCTGTGTTGCCAAGAATTTTACACAAATTCACCTGTTCAAGTTGACAGTAATGAAGGCAGCAATTACAACCATTTCAAGGACAGGAAAGCCTGGGCAGAGAGAATTAGAATTCTTCGTTCTGCCAAGTAAGGGTCAGAACTGCTACAGCTCCAGCCTCAATCTCTGGGCTTCATGATACTCTACATGGTTGGTTACAAGTTATTCAGCATCAGAAGAAATGACATTTCTGTTTGTATGTGTGTGTGCGTGCACGAGTGTTTGTGCCCATGACTGTATATGTGCTGGTGTGTGTGTGTGTGTGGCCCACAGGCCAACCTCAGGTGTTATACTTCTGGAGCCATTCCTATTTATTTCTTTAATTACTTATTTATTGTTCTTTTGAGCCAGGGTCTCTCACTGGCCTGAAACTCACCAGCCAAGTAAAGCTGTGTGTCCAGTCATCAAGCCCCAGGGATACATAGTGCTAACATTACAAGCATGTGCCACCACACCTATTTTTTGTTGTTGTTGTTGTTGTTGTTTCATTTTTGTAAATCTGAGCTATAGTGATCAGCTGCAGGTCAGTGAGCTTTCGAGGCAAGTGTTATCTCCAGCTCAGAAATGGCATTCTGGGAAAGGGTACTACCACCCACAGTGAGGCTTCCCTTCTTCTTCCCTTTTCTCCTGCAGTCTCTTCCTGTTCTCCCTGTCTTGTTTGGCATCGGTGCTTAGACCTTTCCTTTCTTTATCTTTTAACACCCACCAACTCCATCTAGGATGTAGCCCCAAGACAAGATGGACCCACTTTATTTTGGTTTATTAGTAGAATAAAAACTTTAAAATGTTTGACTATTAGAAAAAAATTAAAATAGTTGCAAACCAAATACAGCCATGACCAAAACCAAAAAGAGCTAAAAATGCTCCCACTTAATATATGTTACCCTGACATGAATTTTTCAGTGACAATGAGCCCCTGTCCTGTGGGACAACCTGATAACATGTGAGTGCCCCAAGAATGAAAGTATTAGAAGAACAAGAGAAGAAACAGGAATTCTGTGCTCTGGAATGTGACATCAGTCTTCCCCTTTCTTTTGTGGAGACACAGGATGTTTTCTAATGATTGCAAATGTATTCTCAGGAAGGTCAACATGCATGTTCAGCTGGACTGAAATTTAAAACAACAATTCAGCAAGCTGTTTTGCATTAGTGTTAACAAATTATTTTTAAAGGTTGTATTCATGCCTATATCTAAGAATCCCAAGCACCGGAACAGCAACAGAGTGACTGTATCCTGAAATGATAGTCGCCAGAACTTGGCAGTCTAATACTCTGCAGTTCTAACAATCTCTGTAGTACCTGTTGATGACTTTAAAGTTCAAGAAGAACATTCTGAAAACTTCTAACACATTACGGAATTTTGGGAGCTGTGGACTTCTTGACTGATTCTTCTATTGTAAAAAAATGGGTCAATGTTAAATAAAGTTATAACTGAAATCTTATTCAGATGCAAAGTTGAGGGTCAACTATGAACTTTAGCATAAAATCATTTTAACCTTGTTGAAAAAATAAATAATAGAAAGCTTATATATTTTTTAAATTAAAATCATCTTGAAAAAAAGATCCAGTAAATTACAGCTTTACAACGTGCCCAGTTAGAAGCCTCTCCACACAGGGGTTGCTTTAACTACCTCCTCACCTGTTTGTACAGTACAAGTACAGCCGAAGTATTGCTCTATTTGTTAACGGGTACAGCTCTGCCTTCTAGAACAGTACCCAGCAAGCAGCAGGCAGCCTATAAATATTTGTATAGAAAAGGAATAAATGACCACCAAGCAAAGCAAACCTTATCTCCTGCTTTCCTCTGAGGAATGCTGACATTTTTTATAAGCAGTTCTTATCATAAAGTGTATTGGTTTTATGTGCAAATTTTGTTGTCTTAGAAGTTTTGTTTGTATTTGATTTTAAATCTTTGAGTTTAGACCCAAAACAAAAGCATGTATGAGAATCCCATTGAATAACTCACTCCTTTGTTCAATAATCAAAAACAAAATAGCAAAGAACTTTATGAGGTATCTATGGCAGAAAAATGAGAAGAATCTAAATTTGTAGTATATTAAGGAAGGACTGCAAGTCAGAAAAGCTCTTCTGCCCTCTGCCTGGTCTACAGGACACTATTTGTGCTGGATGTGGATTCCTGGAAGTCCCAGCTCTCAGAGCTGCTCATAGGTAGGTGGCCAGTGGAGTGGAGTGAGGACATCTATCAATGTTTGACCCAACTGGTCTAAGGATGTAGATATAATACTTTAATCAATTTTTATTCTATTACTAATACAAATTTTTGTTCTTATACCTTTTCATCATTTATTTGAATTTGTCATGTAATCTCCAATTGTCATTAGTGCAGAGAGTGAGCAGATACAGGGAGAAGCCATTGAAACCAGGCAGATGCTCAGGACCAACTGAAAGGCTTAACCTGGGTTACCTGTTGAAATAGCAGTTGAGGTTTAAGAAGATGCCTGAGTCTTATGTATTAGATCTAAGAATTAAAAAAAGAAAGAAAGAAACATTCTTGTTTTCAAGGAGCAATGAACTGTGTTCAAGATCTGGGTACATATGGCCTTCGAGTATAGCCTTACTTTTCCCTTCCTTCCTTCCTTCCTTCCTTCCTTCCTTCCTTCCTTCCTTCCTTCCTTTTTCTTTCTTTCTTTCTTTCTTTCTTTCTTTCTTTCTTTCTTTCTTTCTTTTTACAAGAAAAAAATCTAAGTTTTAGTTAAATATCTTATTCCCTATTGAATATTTCTTTTCTTTTTTAAAGTAGGTATTTACTTTATTTACATTTCAAATGCTATCCCGAAAGTTCCCTATACTCTCCCTGCACCCTGCTGCCTAACATGCCCACTCCTCCTTCTTGGCCCTGGCATTCCGCTGTACTAGGGTATATAAAGTTTGTAAGACCAAGGGGCTTCTTTTCCCAATGATGGCCAACTAGGCCATCTTCTGCTACATATGCATCTAGAGACACGAGCTCTGGGGGTACTGGTTATTTCATATTGTTGTTCCATCTAAAGGGTTGTAGACCCCTTCAGCTCCTTGGGTAATTTCTCTAGCTCCTCCATTGAGGACCTTGTGTTCCATTCTATAAATAACTATGAGCATCCCCTTCTGTATTTGCCAGGCATTGACATAGCCTCACTAGAGATAGCTATATTAGAGTCCTTTCAGCAAAATCTTGCTGGCATATGCAATAGTGTCTGGGTTTGGTGGCTGAATATGGGATGGATCCCTGGGTGGGGTAGTCTCTGGATGGTCCATCCTTTTATCTTAGCTCTAACCTTTGTCTCTGTAACTCTTTTCATGGTTGTTTTGTTCTCTATTCTAAGAAGGAAAAAAGTATCCACACTTTGGTCTTTGTTCTTCTTGATTTTCCTGTGTTTTGCAAATAGTATCTTAGGTATTCTAACTTTCTGGGCTAATATACACTTCTCAGTGGGTGCATATCAAGTGACTTCTTTTATGAGTGGGTTACCTCACTAAGGATGATATCCTCCAGATACATCCATTTGCCCAAGAATTTCATAAATTCATTGTTTTTTAATACCTGAGTAGTACTCCATTGTGTAAATGTACCACATTTTCTATATCCATTCCTCTGTTGCGGGACATCTGGGTTCTTTCTAGCTTCTGGCTATTATAAATAAGGCTGCTATGAACATAGTGGAGCATGTGTTCTTATGACCAGTTGGACCGTCTTCTGGGTATATGGCCAGTAGAGGTATTGCTGGATCATCCAGTAGTACTATGTTAAATTTTCTGAGTAACCTCATTCACATTCTTCTACATGATAATTGCCAGTTGTGCTAGCACCTTTGTGGAAAATGCTGACTTTTTTCCACTGGATGGTTTTAGCTCCTTTGTCAAAGATCAAGTGACCATAGGTGTGTGGGTTCATTTCTGGGTTTTCCAGAGTGGTGGTACCAGCTTGCAATCTCACCAGCAATGGAGGAGTGTTCCTCTTTCTCCACACCCTCGCCAGCATCTGATGTCATCTGAGTTTTTGATCTTAACCATTCTGACAATCTCAAGGTTGTTTTGATTTGCATTTCCCTGATGTTTAAGGATGTTGAATATTTTTTCAGGTGCTTCTCAGCCATTCGATATTCTTCACTTGAGAATTCTTTGTTTAGCTCTGTACCCCATTTTTAAAGGGGCTATTTGAATTTCTGGATTTCAGCTTCTTGGGCTCTTTGTATATATTGGATATTAGTCCCCTATCAGATTTAGGATTGGTAAAAATTCTTTCCCAAATTGTTGGTGGCCTTTTTGTCTTATTGACAGTGTCTTTTGCCTTATAGAAGCTTTGAAATGTTATAAGGTCCCATTTGTCAATTCTTGATATTACAGCACAAGCCATTGCTAATCTGTTTAGGAATTTTCCCTCTGTGCCTATATCTTCGAGGCTTTTCCCCACCTTTTCCTCTATAAATTTCAGTGTCTCGGGTTTTATGTGGAGGTGTTTGATCCACTTAGATTTGAGCTTTGTACAAGGAGATAAGAATGGATTAATTCACATTCTTCTACATGATAATTGCCAGTTGTGCTAGCACCTTTGTGGAAAATGCTGACTTTTTTCCACTGGATGGTTTTAGCTCCCTTGTCAAAGATCAAGTGACCATAGGTGTGTGGGTTCATTTCTGGGTTTTCAATTCTATTCCATTGATCTACTTGTCTGTCACTGTACCAGTACCATGCAGTTTTTATCACAATTGCTCTATAGTACAGCTTGACGTCAGGCATGGTGATTCCACCAGAGGTTCTTTTATTGTTGAGAATAGTTTTTGCTATCCTAGGTTTTTTATTATTCCAGATGAATTTGCAAATTGCCCATTCTTTTTTTTTTTTTTTTTTTTTTTTTTTTTTTTTTTTTTTTTTTTTT
>LR749735.1:1598954-1629468 GCA_902729485.2 Mus minutoides
GGAGTTCTCAGTTCCTGCCCCTGGAGTGAACTGCTGACCCGCTGCTCCCAAAACCACCTCTGCACTCACGCGTAACCCCAATGCGATCTTAAAGTCCTGGGGTGTCCCTAGCTGTGTCCGCTGGGCTCAGAGGAAAGATGGCGCGGCGGCGCGGTTCTGGCTGGGGGAGCCAAATTGCCCATTCTAACTCAGTGAAGAATTGAGTTGGAATTTTGATGGGGATTGCAATGAATCTGTAGATTGCTTTTGGCAGGATAGCCATTTTGACTATATTAATCCTGCTAATCCATGAGCATGGGACATCTTTCCATCTTCTGAGATCTTCTTCAATTTCTTTCTTCAGAGACTTGAAGTTCTTATCATAGTGATCTTTCACTTCCTTAGTTAGATTCACACCAAAGTATTTTATATTGTTTGTGACTATTGTGAAGGGTGTTGTTTCCCTAATTTCTTTCTCAGCCTGTTTATTTTTTGTGTCGAGAAAGGCCATTGATTTGTTTGAGTTAATTTTATATCCAGCTACTGCACTGAAGCTGTTTATCAGGTTTAGGTGTTCTCTGGAGGAATTTTTAGGGTCACTTATATATACTATCATATCATCTTCAAATAGTGATATTTTGACTTCTTACTTTCCAATTTGTATTTCCAATTCGATCTCCTTTTGTTGTCAAATTGTTCTGGCTAGGACTTCAAGTACTATATTGACTAGGTAGGGAGAAAGTGGGCAGCCTTTTCTAGTCCCTTATTTTAGTGGGATTGCTTCAAGTTTCTCTCCATTTAGTTCTCTCCATGTTGGCTACTGGTTTGCTGTAGATTGCTTTTATTATGTTTAGGTATGGGCCTTGAATTCCTGATGTTTCCAAGACTTTTATCATGAATGGGTGTTGCATTTTGTCAAATGTTTTCTCAGCATCTAAGGAGATGATCATGTGGTTTTTGTCTTTGAGTTTGTTTATATAGTGAATTATGTTGATGGATTTCCATATATTAAAGCATGCCTGCATCTCTGGGATGAAGCCTACTTGGTCATGATGGATGATCATTTTGATGTGCTCTTGGATTCAGTTTGTGAGGATTTTATTGAGTATGTTGCATTGATATTCATGAGAGATATTGGTCTGAAGTTCTCTTTCTTTTTTGGATATTTGTGTGTTTTAAGTATCAGAGTAACTGTGGCTTCATAGAATGAATTGGGTAGAGTACCTTCTGTTTCTATTTTGTGGAATAGTGTGAGGAGAGGTGGAATTAGGTCTTCTTTGAAGGTCTGATAAAACTCTGCACTAAACCCATCTTGTCCTGGGCTTTTTTTGGTTGGGAGACTATTGATGACTGCTTCTATTTCTTTAGAGGAAGTATGACTGTTTAGATCGTTAATCTGATCCTGATTTAACTTTGGTACCTGGTATCTGTCTAGGACGCTGTCCATTTCATACAGGTTTTCCAGGTTTGTTGTGTATAGCCTTTTGTAGTAGGATCTGATGATGTTTTGGATTTCCTCAGGTTCTGTTGTTATGTTTTATTTTTCATTTCTGATTTTGTCAATTCGGAAACTGTCCTTCTGCCCTCTAGTTAGTCTGGCTAAGGGTTTATCTATCTTGTTGATTTTCTCAAAGAACCAGATCCTGGTTTGGTTGATTCTTTGAGTAGTTCTTTTTGTTTCCACTTGGTTGATTTCAGCCCTGAGTTTGATTATTTCGTGCTGTCTACTCCTCTTGGGTGAATTTGCTTCCTTTAGTTCTAGAGCTTCTAGGTGTGCTGTCAGGCTGCTAGTGTATGCTCTCTCTAGTTTCTTTTTGGAGGCACTCAGGGCTGTAAGTTTTCTTCTTAGCATTGCCTTCATTGTGTCCCATCAGTTTTGGTATGTTGTGGCTTCATTTTTATTAAACTCTAAAAAGTCTTTAATTTCTTTCTTTATTTCTTCCTTGACCAAGGTATCATTGAGTTGAGTGTTGTTCAGTTTCCACGTGAATGCTGACTTTCTATTATTATACCTTAGTGCGTGGTGATCTGATAGGATGCGTGAGATAATCTCAATATTTTTGTATATGTTGAAGCCTATTTTGTTAGCCTTACTTTTCTTACTGTTTCCTTAATCTTTTGAAAATTTCTGGAAATGTTACATACAGGACTATACGAATTTCCTTTACAGGAAGCAAACTGTGCTAACTCCTTTGCACAATCCGTGTGCCCTATGGCTTTATCTTATTAGCCAATGAGCCTATGTGGTGTACCTTAGGACCCCCGTCATCTTATACACCAAAAGAGAAGAAAAGTGAGCCCTGTTCTTCAGCAACCTTCTGTAGCATAGCTGAAGAAGCCACTAATTTTTTTATATGACTATTGCTAAGCATGGCTCTCTGGTTTTGTCTTATGGAAAGGTTATCATGTAGCCCAGAATGGTCTTGAACTCACTATGCAGCCAAAGTTGACCTTGAACTTTTGATCTCCTCAACTTTATTTTCTGCGGGCTGAAATCACTAACATGAGCTACCATACCTGATATATGTGATGCTGAGGATAGAACCCTGGGCTTCTTGTATGATAAGCAGACCCTCTACTAACTGCCTGACTCCCACTGTCCAAGCACACCTGTCTCTTGAGAAGCTCACACTGCGCTTAATTTGGCTGTATATCATCTTTTCCTGAGCACTTCTCTTTCTCCTAAAACCTGCAGTAAATTTATGTAAAAATTCCATTCTCACTCCCCTGCTGTATCTCCATGCTCATCCTCTTACTCTCTAACTGTGGAGTTCTTGTTGCCATGGAACTCTCTGTCAATCTCACATCCCTTGAATGCATGGAGGCCCGTCCGACTCTGCAGCCAAGCTCTGAGATACAAGGCACAAGTACTACATCTGGCCTTAAAATTGTTTCTTAATAAATTCCAACAACACTTCATAGTGACTCATTCTGAAACTTTTTTTGTGTGTGGGGATGCCAGGAACTCTGGCTTTCCCTGAGTGAGGATCTCTGAAGAAGGGAACTCCTCAGTCAGCAAGTGAAGCTGTGTCTCTTGGCTCCCCATCAGGCCCTCAGGGAGTGAATATTCATAGAGATGGGGAGGGGAATAAGAACAGAATCCCTCAGTACTCTAGCAACACAGAGAGAGGACAGCAGGGCAAAGCTGGTCTTCTCTAAGAATTAGTATATTATAAAGTAGCGTTTTCTTGTTTGTTTCTTTTTTTGTTTGTTTGTTTCTTGTTCTTTGACAATGAAATGCCTTCTAGTCCACTGAGAACGTACATACGACAAAGTCACATGAGGCTCATGCCTTTCCTGGCTGTACAGCTCCTGGTAGAGGAGGCCTCCTGGGTGGAAACCTTGAGATGCCAGGCCCTGAAATTTCCACTGGGCATTGAGGACCTGGGTTGTTTATCTTCAGAGTTTGGCAAAGGGAAGACCTAGTTTATAGGCCGTGGTGGCGTATGCCTTAAATCCCAGCACTTGGGAGGCAGAGACAGGCCAGCCTGGTCTACAGAGTGAGTTCCAGGACAGCCAGGGCTATACCGAGAAACCCTGTCTCGAAAAACCAGAAAAGAAAAAAAATGCTTGAATTACAACGAAGTACATTTGTTTTGGCCCTTTCGTTATTTTCTGGCAGCCAATGATATGAGGGACCCTCTCAGTTCATCTGGGACTCAAATGCTTTAATTGGAGCAATAAAAAACCTAATCCTCATAAGTTGTTGGGAAAATTAGTGGGATAATTCATGTATCACTGCTGCCTGAAATAGATTAGGCATACAATAAATGATAAGTAGGAACTATTATCTTTAATAATTCATAAAAATAATGACTATAGAGCTTGGGAAGACATGCCATTATTACTATACCATCCTCCAATGATTTAAACTTAAATATCCAAATTCTCTGATTTAAAAATTAATTTAATATGTTCATGCTAATGACAAAGATTAATTTTGAACATCTCTCTAATGAATGATGCTAGCTATAGTCTTGTGGAACTGGCTGATATAGCAAGGATATACATACCTGGCCTCCTATCTCCAAGGCAAGTTTAGTTGTAACAATAGCTAGTTGTTCAGTGTATAGTTGGCATAACATTTAAACATTAGACTCCTTTTCACATTCAATAAAGAATAGTAACTCTATGTCATAGGAATTTTTTAAAAAATCTATTTTATAAAGAAGAACAAACATAAAATAGTTTAAGGAACTTTTACAAGGTTAGCCAAATATAAGTGATCAGTTTAGAAAGTGAGCTGGGACACTAATTCCAGAGGTAGTAACTTAACTCATATGTCACGGTGCCACTAGTGTTTTGGAAAACATTCACTTGCCACTGGTGTTTATTGGGCACTTACCACATGCAAGTCACTATAGATGCACAAGAAAATAAATCAACCTGGTATCTATACTCTGGAATTTGTACCCTAGTATGGAAGAGGCCAACTGGTAACCACATCACTGGAAGAGCAAAATATATGAGAAATTATATTTGTTTTAAAAATTATGGGCATTAAGAAATGAATATAGTTGTTTGGAAATATTTATAAGTTCTGAGATAGGATATTTATAAGTTCTGCAAATAAGAGGACAATAGAAAATCGAAACCAGCCATATGTAGAAGAGAATGAAAGGTGGTAGAAAGAGTTGAGGCTGGCAAACTAGGTTGTATTCAAACTGTTAAAGGCAATACAGACTGTGCTAAATGATTATATTGACCTCAGAGCACTTTGTAATAATTACTTCATCCATCATGCAAAGGAAAGAGTAGAATGACATCAGTGGGTTTCCTGGGTGGAATTATTCTAAACACTAATCTTAGTTTAAAAAAAAAAAAAACTATACCACCAGAAATTACACAGTTACTTCATCTTCTAAGCCTGATACCCACTAATTACAAATGTTTCTTACCAATGGCCAGCAATTGTTGGTTGCCTCTGCAATTCCCACATCCCTTCTTGTGTCTCGATGCCCCAAATTTGGACCTGCATGGAGTTCCCAAGGATGACTACCTCTGTGGCTGTAGAGGTGAATCAAGTAACCTATATTTCTAGTTTGGTTTCTGTTGTTGTCATAAATACCACAACCAAAAGCAACTTGGGGAAGAAAGGGATTATTTGGTTTAAATGTAATGATCCTAGTCCATCACTTACAGAGCAGGGGCAGAAACTCAAGTAGGAGGTGAGGCAGAAGTCACAAGGAAAGCTGCTTTCTGACTGATTTTCATGGTTCGCTCAGCCTGCTGAGTTATACAACCCAGAGTCACCTCCCCAGAGGTGGCTACACCCACAGTGGGCTTGTCCTTCCCACGTCAGTCAATCATCAATCAATAAAATGCTCCACAGATATGCCTAGAGGCCAATCTCATGGAGGGAATTCTCAACTGATGTTCACTCTTCTCAGCCAACTCTTGTTTGTGTCAAGTTGACAGCGAGTAACCAGTAGTGAAGCTAACTGTCTGCTATCCATAGCAGTTGCTCCAGTGACTACATATAGGATGAACCAGATTCCTCTGTTCAACTTATTATGTGCTAGGAGACAGCGCTAGGTGAGAGGCTTCGTGAATTGAGTGGAGGCCATGGCTGCCCTGTCCTGTTATAATTCTTCAAGGATGTCTGTACAACAATCAGCTAAGGAAAAAAATACATTTTTTCCTGTTTTATTTTACTTAAAAATTTTTTTATTATACAATTTTATAATAAAATTTTATACAGTGTATTTTGAGCATATTCTTTCAACTTCTTCAACTTCTTCAGGATTTTCCCTACCTCCCTACTCATCTAACTCCATACACCATCACATCCAGTTTTAGGTAGTACTGAGAATTAAACCCAGGACTTTGTGGATGCTAGATAAGCACTCTAAGAGCTACACTCTCAGCCCTAAACCATACAAAGTATTTTAACATGAACCAGAAAAAAGTTAAAGTACATTTACATTCTTTTCTTTTCTTGAGTATAAATCTCAAGATGAGAATAAAATAAAATTATATTTAAGAACAAGTTTATAAAAGTAAAGATTGAAATGCAATGTGGTAATAGATTTAGAGAAACATTCATTCAACAAACTAGCTATGCTAATAATATGCAAGACTCTAGATTATAAGGGTCAATAACTCACAGCACAGCCTGGTCTGATTAGAAACAGATTAAGGAAATGTACATTGAATCTCCACCAACATGCACTTCACACACTAATCTCCCAAGGTCTTCTTTGAAGTCCCCTGGCATGGACTGGGAGATATCACTTCTATTGTGTGCATGTCAGTTTAATATTATTTTGGCTATTTCTTTTTCTACCTTTCAGTTGAGTTTAAATAATCTGGAGCAAAGACTTCTTTATCTAATAGCCCTCAAGACAAAAATAGCAGCTCCCTCAGGAACGATGGTCAGTCCATGCTCAACACAAGTTATGAAAGGTTCAGGTTCTCCAGATGAGGGGTTTGCCTCCTGTAGCACAGCTTGTCCCAGCTGGAGTTACCCAGCCTCCACTGAATCACTACTGGGTATAAGGAAACAACACGTAAAGTGCCAGCCTGTGCTGTGGCTGTGACTAGTGAATTGTGCAAATCCGAGTCAGCAGTCTCATGCCTTCAGCCAATACCCCTGAACACAAGCAGGTTAACCGGTCAGCCATCACTAAGTAGTTAGATTTCAGAGTCTTCAGTTCTCAATTACTGGAATACTGCCATAGAAACGCCTGGCAGCCACCTGGAATTAGAAAAATAAGGTGGTCTAACATGAAGTCAACACAGAATCAAAGCAAAGTGATGAAAAGTTCATGGTATTTCCAGGATTTCAGACATGGGAGCCAGTACATCTCCTTGCTGATTAAGTACCGCAGAATACTGAAATCAAAGGTATTTTTATAGTTCTTTTGGAATCAAAATTTTTAGATCAAAAATATATGTGGCTTAAACACAGCTCAAACTAACTTTGGACTAATCACATGTTCCTCTGGCTGAATATCAATGCAACAGGACTGTGGATTTAAAGGTCATTGGCTAAGCTGAGTGTTTGGCAGAAGGAGTGTGTAAACAAGGTCACGTTCTGTAGCAGCACATACAAAGGGAAGTTAGTACAACCTTCTGGGCTTCTAGGGTGTGAAAAGACAGCTGTCTACATATCTGGGAAATGAGCTTTGTTATCCGGTTTTCAGTGTCTCACGGACCTGATGAATGACTAATAATAATAATAATAATAATAATAATAATAATAATAATAATATATAAGGTCTTTACAGATCCAAGAATTTTTAGGCTCAGCAAAAGAACTGTGTGGCCACTGGAGGATGAGGACTTTAAACTCTAGAGTGGGAGAACAGTTTGGAGATTGTGTTTAACCACAATTAATGGTTGAATGAATCACTATTATTTAGTAAGACCTCAGTAAAAAGGGACAGAATACAGTTCCAAGAGTTTTTGAGTTGCAAATCCAATGAAGCAATGTGGAGAGTGGTATACTGAGAGGCCATAGAAGTTCTTGGTCCTTCCTCAGCATCTTGGCTTTTGCATTTCTTACATCTAGTTGCTGTAGGGTTGCTTCCCTTATAATGAACTGGAGAATCAACGTGAAGTGCATGGGAGAGTTCTCAGCCACACAGTGTTGTTGGGGTGAGAGGACAGGAGTGTGGAAATCCTACATGTAAGCCAGCTGGCTCTGCATGCAACTTACAACCTGGAATTGTGATTGGTGTCTGAAGTCTTGTGGGACTTTACTCCTTAGGTTTTTACTAACTCTGGGTTGCACCCTTTTGAACTGAGCTCAATTCAGGACACCTAGCTGGTATATCTAGCAAGGCTTATTCAGTGCACCAGCTGTTAGGTACACACACATATCCCTGGCTCTGAAGTGTGTTCTCATTTGAAGGATCATTTGTTGGGTCTTGCAATTCACCACTGAACTCCTTCCATTTTTTTTTTTCCCTCAAAATGCTGCAGACTCCACATGCCCCCAAAGTGTGTCCTGTCCCCAGCTTTCCCCGTAGATTCGCTTCCTTTTAGTTCTTGCCTAGAGAAAGCATGTCCAACCTGCTCAGATATAGAGATTCACCTCTCCATGCTTTCTTGTCATTAATCAAGTTGCATGCTTTTATTTCCCCTCTCATTTATCACTTTAGATTTCCCCTTTGAAATCCATGTTCTTTGTTGCTAGATCTAGATCTTATTCCCTGGTTAAAATTATTCACCAGTTTTCCACTTCCAATAGCCTGCAACGTAGAGTATTTAACTGAATAAAGAATTGAACAATTTCTACAGGTTTCCTGCTTGTCATTTCCCCCAATCTCATGATGACACACTATATTATAAATAACTAACATACTATTCTTTGTACAATCTGAACTTTTACAGCATGTAAAATTTTTTCTGTCTTGGTTATGTAATACATATGCAATTCCTTCATGGCTTAATACAGGCTGAATAGTATTTGACTGTCTTTTTTATATTGTCTTTAACATGACGCAGATGTGGCTAGAACTCATTTATACTCCAAATTACACCTATAGGCAGAGTGCACTAAATCTACATATCCATGACCAGAGGGCTTAAACATTTTGTATGTTTTTTCATGCTTTAAAATATTTCAAATACATAATGAAGAGCTTGCAGCTGGGGAGCAAGACTAAAACTCACTTACATTCTATATATTCCTTTTATGTAGTTTGAGGTAACTTTGCAGAAAACAGTTAGTATGCCCACACTTGACTCCCCCTTACCCCTGAGGTTAGGTGTGGAATTTTCCACATGTGGAGTAATGTAAGTGCTTGAAAAGGTTAAAATTTTGGGAGATTTTAGAAACTCACAATAGAGATGTTTGACTTGTATATGACAGTAATTCTTAAATATGTCTCTTTTTACCTCCTCTTCTGAGTTCCAATACAACTTAACTAAATGATGAGCCTGAATAAAGATCTTTATTTGCAAAAATATTGATGTAAAGTTACAGTATAAATAGCATTGCTAGAGTCCAATCATTAGATTTCCTGGCCTCCAGCCAAAGAGAATCCTAAGCAGTGTGCATCTCAAAATCTGTTTATCTCCATCCAATCTAGGCTTTAAAAATTATTCTCTGGATAACAGACTACTTTCTAGTTGGCTCTCATGATTCCATCACCCACACTACACCTTTTCCTAATAAATCATCAGATTTGTACTTTCTAAGCACACATTTAAGCATAGTTGATTTTACTTAAGACTTATCAGTGGCTACAAAATGCATTTGAGAGAATCGTCATATTCAGAATATACTACATGGACTTTCTCCCACTTTGTGTGTGTGTGCATGTCTCTACTTTTCTTCCTGGACATCAGCCTCCAAGTGGGGGAAAAAAAGGTTAGGGCTAGATTACAATCTTACGTCTTTGAGGGTATTTATCACCAACCTCCATGAAACCACAACTACCATCACAACCACACAAAAACATCAGCCAGACTAAACATGCCTTTGCTATTTAAGACTCTGAAGAATCCCTGAGTCACTCAATTTTCAGGAATGGGAGGCAGGTTGGATAGCTTAGGTAAGACATACCTCTCTACACACTTCCAGGGAGTAACAAGGAGATTCTCAGAGGGTGATGGCTGTGGCCAGAGAAAATAGAGAACAGGTTTGTTTACATAAAGCACATAGGGCTAACCAAAGGCTCTGCGTTCCTCTGTGCTGTGCGTGTGTATGTGCTGGAGTGTGAGCAGGACTCACCGTGCTTGCTTGCACTGTCCTTCTAAACACGGCTGTATGTACATAGGGGAAGGAAATTTAAATTCACATTCTTAGACTGAAGGAACAGCCATGTCTAGGCCAAGAAGAAATATTTATGCATACCCAAGGATGGAAGAAATATTTATGCATACCCAAGGATGCTAGGAGTATGAGCTACTTGTCTGATTCTTTGGAAATTAACCTTTGTCGGAGTGGGGAAGGCTGAGTATGGGTTTTCATGAAGTAAGGAATGAGAAAAAAACTTCATTTGGTGAACATAAAGGTAATCTGTGTCAATAACAATGTTCTTTATCAGCCAACTCTCATTTATTCTCATTGACAAAGAGAAGAGTGATAGTTCGCAGTCTCTCATGGACACTACTGACTTCTAGAACATTACTAAAGGGATACATGTCACTTTTGTGCTGAGACGGGAAAGTGCCTGTGAACTCTGCACAGATTTTCTCTCTTCTTTTTCACCTTGATGGCACAGTTGAAAGATGGTGACAGTTTGTGAAGTGAAGCATGCCTGAAGGCTTGCTTCCTAGGACTTAAAATCCACCTGTGAAAAGACCAAGATATAAACTTTAAAGAATGTCCAGTGATATTATGAGGGTGTTTGTTAACCCTTATTTAGGTTTTGGTTCTAGCTGGAGAGAGTGTAAGGGAAAACTGGATCAAGGAGAGTGATGAGACCTTTAGCATTAGGGAACAATCAAAGCACCCAGCTAAGTTGTTTACATACCAACAGGATGTTGTACCCACAGGTAGCACAGAGAATAGAAAATAAGGTCAAATCAACTTAGTAATGGTCACTGGCTTGCTCTCTCTGGCTTATTTAGTTTGCTTTCTTATATATTTTATGACCACCTTCCCAGGGATAACACCATCCACAGTTGGCTCAGATCTTCCACATCAACAATGAATCAAGGAAATAACCCACAGATTTGTCTGCAGGCCAACCTGATGGAGGTGTTTTCTTAATTGAGGAACTTCATCTCAAATGACTCTATTTTATGATAGTTTGCCCAAACCTAACCAACACAATGAGAAAGTATGAGGATACGAGTTTGGAATCCTATTTTGTATAAATGCCAAATGGGCCTAGTGGACTACTTGTAGTCCCAACACATGGGAGGTGGAGATAGGATGACTGAAACTGCCACCTAAGGTCATGGGAACATCTGGGCCTATACTGTCAGGGGTTTGAGGGTGAATGTCTGGCTCTGTGATCCTATGACAACAGGGGCTTTTGTTGATATCCCAGGCCACTGTTACCACCAAAGATCAAGCAGATGGCCCTGGTCTGGACTGCCTCCTGAGGCCCTGTGCTTAGCTGGCCTGAGCTCTCCCTGGGCAGCACAGTAGAGCTGGCACTGGCTTGAGTGAGTGGGCCCCTAGGACATGACAGCAGGAGAAAGGACCTTGCCCCCTTGCTAGCTACAGGATCCAGTGAGCTAACTGGGGTAGTGCTGGAGAGCTCTCCCAAGTGGTGAAGGTACAGGAGAGCTGAGCAACTTTGCTATCTTCCCAGTCCTGATGCAGGGTTTTGAGTTGGCCCACCTTAACATCTACTTCATCTATGATCTGCTGGAGCATGTGAAAGGGCTGGTCCTGAAGATTCAAAGCTAAAGGATTTCTATGACACAGGGCATCAACAGGATATCCGAGAGGAGTTCTGGTGAAGTTCCAGGATAGATAGTGAAGCATAAGTCAGAGGTCTCAAAACAGACCAATTACTCATTGCAATGAAAATTTCCAAGTAAAAATGTATGGGAAAAGGGTATGCTTTCTGTGACACACAACGGCTTCTAGGACAAGATTTTTAAAAATTCTATCTTATTTAATTTTAGGAGGGGAGTTTGCAGGGGTGGTGAGTGGATGTGAAGAAGATGAGTGGAATTGGGGTGCAAAATGTGAAATTCACAAGGAATCTATACAAAGTTAAAATACCCAACTGGATGACATATTTTATACTTGTTTAAATGAATTAAAATTGATAAATTTTCTATGAATTATAATTCACCAAAGTAAATTTAGAGTAGGAAACATGAATATATTTACAACTACTAAATAAATCCAACCACTACTTAAAAGGTAGCATACTACACAAATGGAGAATTAAAATATAAGCAATGGAACCCTAAGTCTCACTATAGACAGTGTTATGAGCACACTTTGATAAATACTGAAGGAATGACCATTTCTTAATCTTAATAAGTTTCAGGGACAGAAATGAAAGATAATTATGCAAAGCCTTCACGTTTTATAAAAATAATCTACCAAGTTCAGAACTATTTTATTCCCATCATTTAGATTTGATTCAAAGTTAAAAAGAATCATTACGTAAATTTTTGGAACAAAAACCAGTACTGCCTAAATATCTTTACTGATGTAGAAGATGATGTTTAGACAAATATGAAATATTTATAGCAAATGTTATAAGCCTAACAATAAGTAGATGAAAAGACATATATCAACAGTATACAATTTCATATAAATTCAGGAAGTAATTAAATAATTTATTTGTTTTGTTCTCTATTAGAGCCTAGGAGTAAGAAGGTCTGCAAGGACAACCATAATCTCACTTAAAATTACAGTGTAGAAACTAAAGAAATTTGCAGTACAAGGCATGAGTTACTTTCCTGGGAATTAATGGTCAGGGAGGCACCAGAGTTTTGCAAAATAGCACAGGCTATTTCCATTGTTCTTAGCTTCACACAATACCTACATGATAAGAACCTAAGGATGATATTACACACTTTGGTTGTAGGACATAGAAAAATTAATCTCAAATTCACTGAAAAGCTCCCTCCTTGATGGCTAGCATTCATAGTGCCATAGTTTGTTATATAGGTTCTTGTGGGAAAAATATACTAATATAACAGACAAGATATGCTTAATGGTGCAATAGAGGGTTTTATGATTTGACTTGATGCCTGTTACATAGGAAGGAATTTCATGCCCCATACAATAATTGCCTGGAAAACAAAATAACTTCAGGGCTGGAGAGTCATAGGCCTTGAGGTAGAATCTGCTATTGTATTCCCCCCAAATGGTCATTTTGTCAATGTTCTTTCTGAATATGTATGCTTACTATACATATATACCTAGGTTATTTAACAGATGGTATGATCAGAACTAAATAGAGCATCATATATTACCAATTCCCAGAGGCTAAGAGAGTCTCATAGGATAGGAGATAGAAGGAATTTATGAGCTGGAGGATGGGAACGAGATGTAAAATATTGTCTTCTGGATATAGCTATTGCATGCATGAACTGACAGCAGCCATTGTTATTTATCTGTATAAGATGTGCTCAAGGTCACATCTTTCCAGCCAAATTTCCAGTATAGATGATTACATGGAGGATGTACTTCTCAGATCCTTCCTCTTACTGAAGAGCTATTAGCAGCTGATAGTTGCTTAAGAAGGAAGACTCATTTCCTTTTGGAGGGTCTGGGTAGTAGAAGAGTTCCTATGCTCCAGTGCACAGACCAGTATCTGTCCATATCTGGGTGACACTAAGTTAACCTAATGGGTCATAAAAAATAGAAAACATAAAGTTGGGAGGGAAACAGATGAGATTATCAGGAAACTCAAATGGCCAAGAAGCACCTAAAGAAATGTTCAATATCTTTAGTCATCAGAAAAATACAAATCAAAACAACCCTGAGATCCATCTCACACCATTCAGAATGGCTAAGATCAGGTGACAGCAGATGCTGGTGAGGCTCTGGAGAAAAAGGAACACTCCTCCATTGCTGGTGGGATTACAAACTGCTACAACAGCTCTGGAAATCAGTCTGGCTGTTTCTCAGAAAACTGGACATAGTACTACCTGAGGACCCAGCAATACCACTCCTGAACACATACCCAGAAAATGCTCCAACATGTAATAAGGACACATGCTCAACTATGTTCATAGCAGTCATATTTATAATAGCCAAAGCTGGAAAGAACCCAGATGTCCCTCAACAAAGGAATGGATACAGAAAATGTACATTTACACAATGTACTCAGCTATTAAAAACAATGTCATGAAATTTGCAGGCAAATGGATGGAACTAGAAAATATCATCCTGAATGAGGTACCAAATTGCAAAAGAACACACATGGTATGTACTTACTGATAAGTGGATATTAGCCCAGAAGTTCAGAATACTCAAGATACAATTCACAGACCATATGAAGCTCAAGAATAAAAAAGACCAAAGCATGGATTCTTCAGTGCTTCTTAGAAGGGGGAACAAAATACACACAGGAGGAAATATGGGGGCAAAACGTGGAGCAGAGTCTGCAGGAAAGGCCATCCAGAGACTGCCCCACTTGGGGATCCAACCCATATACAGTCACCAAACCAGGACACTATTGTGGATGCTGGGAAGTGCTTGCTGACAGGAAGGAGCCTGATATGGCTGTCTCTGGAGAAGCTCTGCCAGTGCCTGACAGAGAGGAGGATGCTCTCAGCCAACCATTGCACTGAGTGTGAGGTCCCTGATGGAGGAATTGGAGAAGTGACTGAAGGAGCTGAGGGGGTTCACAACCCCATGGGTGGAGCTCCCAGGGTCTGGACTACTAACCAAAGAGTACACATGGATGGACCCCATGGCTCAGGCTGCATTTGTGGCAGAGGATGGCCTTGTTGGACATCAGTGGGAGGAGCAGCCTTGGGCCTGAGAGTGGTCTATCCCCAGTGTAGGAGAATGCCAGGGCAGGAAGATAGGAGTGGGTGGGTGGGTAGGTGAGCACCCTGATAGTAAGGGTATGGGGATGGGATAGGGCGTTTCTGAAGGGGAGACCTGCAAAGAGGAAAACATCTGAAATGTGAATAAAGAAAATATCCAATTAAAAAAAAAACTTGACAATATCTAACTGTGAAAGCCAAAGATAGAAATGGCCTAGATGATATTAAGTAATGAAGAATAGTCCAAATCTGTCCTGGCATCACCAAGCAGGAAGCCACCAAATAAAGACAACTTAGAACGGACGCGGGAAAACTTGATCTTGTATTAGAATCCACATTTCAAATTGTGGGGAGAAGGAGCACTGATAAAACATGTGATGATTAATTTTCATGTACAAAATTAAATTTCTACCTTATATGTTACCAAGTACATTAAGACAAACACATGGAAAACAAAACCTAAAAGACTTCTGAAAAATAATAAAAGAAGATTGTGTTAGTTAGCTCCAAGTAGATGAAGATTTCTTAGACAAGATGTTGGGATGCAAAAAAAACCAAAAGAGTAGTAAATTTGATATTAATAAAGATCAAACAACCTAACCATAAAATCGCCAGCACTAAGAGAAAGAAGTGTATAGATCAATAATCACAAATGTAATCAAAAGTTAATAAATGAATAAAAACATCACAGACTCTTGGAAATCTGTACACACACATTAGTCATGGTAGACTACATTGTGGTAAAGTTACAAATTAACTTTGAAATCCCAGTGGTGCAACTTAATAGATGTTTACTTCTTGGTTGACCTAGACCTCACTAACACTGACAGGAGTGTCTGTTCCACAGAGTCCTGGCAGGGTTTGTGCGTCTTTGTCTGGTTTCTCTATACAAAGCTAGAGTCCATGTGTACAATGTCTATTGGAAGAAATTGTTGAGGGAAATGCCCTATATACTATTTTATACAAATCTTCAACTTTAATGTATATTATATATAAATAAAATAGATATCAGGTATCTGTAACATGAATAAACAATAATTTTTACTTAAAATATATTATTTGAGGGAGTAGAGATGGAGCATTATTGAATAATCAGAAAACAATCCCCATTCTTTTGCTCTGTTATAGGTAATAATGTCTTTAAATAATCTTTGAAATTTGAAAATTATTAACATATATGGTATAGTAGCTCTTTGTATTAAAACTAAATTAAATTTCATCACAATACTTAAAGTAGCAAATTATGATAAAACATGAGTTACAATTTCTAGATGAGATAATATACAAGGTGGAGTGACTACAAGTGCCTATACTTCATCAGTGTTAGCTGTCACAACTACTACTTCTGTTACTATCACTTTTGCTTGTACTAAAGACCACGTGTATAAACTAGATTGATACATGAGACACCAAGTAGAAATATCATTAAATAGAAAAAGCAAACTAATTAAAATGTATACATTGATGGAGGCAACACAAGATGCCTGCATATATACTAATAATCATTTTAAAATAGCCTAGAAGTAATTTTTTCCCTCCAATGCAAGTAAGTTATATCAAAGCAGAGAGTCTAGAAAGTTAAAGGCATGATGGGCAGTGAGCATCTATCAAAGGTTTAGATATCACATTAATTAGTGTCTTGGCCAAGATGATACTGGCTGAAAGAGAAAAATAAAAAAATGTTAAAAGAAGAATACTGACTTAGATACAAAACTGGTGAATGTCCTTTAGGCCAATAAAACTGAAACTTCAAGATTTATCATCTCTAGCCAACAGAATCGCTTCAGTTTATCAGTCTTCTACAAGTTAACCTTTAATTGCACTGAGGGGTCAGTAATCAAAAGCAAATATTAAATCAAACCATATAGCACCCCAAGGATGAGAGTCTACAAAAGACCAGGCACTGGGAATCTTAGCCTGCCTGCCTCTGTCACAGTGACTCCATTCTGACAGTGTAGTACAAAAGCTGAGCCAGACAACAACAACGTAGTAGTAGTAGTAGTAGTAGTAGTAGTAGTAGTAGTAGTAATAGTAGTAGTAGTAGTAGTAGTAGTAGTAGTAGTAGTAGTAATTTTCTTTATTTGCATTTCAAATTTTGTCCCCTTTCCTCATTTCCCCTCAAAACCTCCCTATCCCATTCACCTTTCCCCTGATTACCAACCCACCCACTTCTGCTTCCCTGTCCTGGTAATCCCCTATACTGGGACATTAAGCCTTCAGAGAAGCAAGCGCCTGTAGTCTCATTGATGTTCCACAAAGCCATCCTCTGCTACATATATGGCTGGAATCATGAGTCCCTTCATGTGTACTCTTTGGTTGGTGGTTTAGTCCCTGGGAGCTCTGGGGATACTGGTTGGTTCATGTTGTTGTTCCTCCTATGGGGATGCAAACCCCTTCAGCTCCTTGGGTCCTTTCTCTAGCTCCTCCATTGGGGACCCTGTGCTCAGTCCAATGGATGGCTATGAGCATCTACTTCTGTATTTGTCAGACACTGGCATAGCCTCACAGGAGACAGTTATATCAGGGTCCTGTCAGCAAAATCTTGTTGATATACTCAATAGTGTCTGGGTTTGGTGATTGTTTATGGGATGGATCACCAGGAAGGCACAACCACTCTGGAAATCCGTTTGGCAGTTCCTCAGAAAATTGGACATAGTACTACCGGAAGGTCCAGCAATACATCTCCTGGCATATACCCAGAAGATGTTCCAACTGGTAATAAGGACACATGCTCCACTATGTTCATAGCAGCCTTATTCATAATAGCCAGAATCTGGAAAGAACCCAGATGTCCCTCTACAGAGGAATGGATACAGAAAATGTGATACATTTACACAATGGAGTACTACTCAGCTATTAAAAACAATGAATTTATGAAATTCTTAGGCAAAATGGGTGGATCTGGAGGATATCATCCTGAGTGAGGTAACCCAATCACAAAAGAACACACATGATATGCACTTGCTGGTAAGTGGGTATTAGCCCAGAAACAGAATGCCCAAGATACAATTTTCAAATCACATGAAACTCAAGAAGAAGGAAGATACTTCGTTCCTTCTTAGAATGGGGAACAAAATACCCATGGAAGGAGTTACAGAGACAAAGTTTGGAGCTGAGACAGAAGGAAAGGCCATCCAGAGACTGCCCCACACAGGGATCCATCCCATTAAACAACCACCAAACCCAGACACTATTGCATATGCCAGCAAGATTTTCCTGACAGGACCCTGATATAGCTATCTCTTGTGAGGCTATGCCAGTGCCTGGCAAATACATAAGTGGATGCTCACAGTCATCTACTGGATGGAACACAGGGCCCCCAATGAAGGAGCTAAAGAAAGTACCCAAGGAGCTAAAGGGGTCTGCAACCCTATAGGAGGAATAACAATATGAATTAACCAGTACCCCACCCCACCCCACCCCTAAAGCTTGTGTTCCTAGCTGCATATGTAACAGAGGATGGCCTAATCGGCCATCAATGAAAGGAGAGGTCCTTGGTCTTGTGAAGATTATTTGCCCCAGTACAGGGGAATGCCAGGTCCAGGAAGCAGGAGTGGGTGGGTTGCGTAGCAGGGTGGGGAGAGGATATAGGGGACTTTTGGAGAAAAAACTAGGAAAGGAGATAGCATTTGAAATGTAAATAAAAATATCTAATAAAAATTAACATTAAAAAAAATCCTACCAATCCATGAGCATGGGAGATCTTTCCATCTTCTGAGATCTTCTTCTATTTTTTTCTTCAGAGGCATGAAGTTCTTGTCATATAGATCTTTCACTTGCTTAGATTTACATTAAGATATTTTATATTATTTGTGACTATTGTGAAAGGTATTGTTTCTCTAATTTCTTTCTCAGCCTGTTTATTCTTTGAGTAGAGGAAGGCCACTGATTTGATTGTGTTAATTTTATATCCAGCTACTTTGGTGAGTTGCATATCAGGTTTAGGAGTTTTTTGGTGGAATTTTGGGGGGCACTTAAGTACACTATGATTCCATCTGCAAAGAGTGATATTTTGATTTCTTCCTTTCCAGTTTGTATCCCTTTGATCTCCTTTTGTTGTCTAATTGCTCTGGCTAGGACTTCAAGTACTATATTAAACAGGTAGAGAGAGAGAGTGGGCAGCCTTGTCTGGCCCCTGATTTTAGTGGGATTGCTTCAAGTTTTTCTTCATTTAGTTTGATGTTAGCTACTGGTTTGCTGTATACTGCTTTTACTATGTTTAGTTATGGGCCTTGAATTCCTGATCTTTCCAAGACTTTTATCATGAAGGGGTGTTGGATTTTGTCAAATGCTTTCTCAGCATCTAACGAGATGATTATATGGTTTTTGTCTTTGACCTTGTTTATATAGTGTATTATGGTGATGGATTTCCTTATATTGAACCATCCCTGCATCCCTGAGATGAAGCCTACTTGATCATGATGGATAATCTTTTTGATGTAGTATTGGATTCATTTTGCTTGCCTTCCCTCAATACTTATGCTGTGGAAAATAAATATGGGATGCTAGGGGTGGTTCAGATAGAGAGTTTACTTTTTGACAGAGTTAGATTTCATTTCCTCTAATAATATGATCATGCCAGGTTACCAGGAGCTGTGCCTTTGCCTTTACTGTCTACATATCTTTACTTAAGACCCTATTTGATATTTTCTTCCATGTTATTTATTCCACTTACTCATTTGTGTCTGCAGTTAGTGCAGTATTGGCCATGGCAGTTGCAGGAATATGTCCTTGGGCTTGTTGTGAGGTCATTGCTCTTCCAGTAAGTTATGACAGGATATATATTTTTATCATCTTGTACTTAATCAAAAAAGAGACTTTTATGGAAGGAAGGAAGGAAGGAAGGAAGGAAGGAAGGAAGGAAGGAAGGAAGGAAGGGAAATACAATCCTTCTCATTGCCCAAGAGAAAAGATAACTGGATGTAGATGAACTACACACAGCTCAGATTAGGGAGATATCTGTGCACAGAGCCAATGTGCACAGATGCCATTGCTTGATTGTCATTTCATATCTCTGGCCAATGGAGGGATCAAAACTACTTATCTGGCCAAGGCAAATACAGCTGTAACTAGAGATGTCTGAGAAAGACAGAGGTGGGAGCCAGATGGCTAACAGTAATACTGAGCGAACACATATCCTTCTCTTAGCTCACATAGACACTCTGGAATGAATACACTATCCATATTTGGGAGATGTTCTCAGCTTCATCTTTCAAATAACATCTAAACAAATGCTTTGGTTACAGAGTTAGTTCTATAATAATCCTCTGTACGCATATGCTCTGGCTTTTCATGGGGAGTTGAAATCATCTCAGCGTGCAATCATCTCTAAACTGAGCATGTAAAGTGAGACTCAACCATGCAATCCTACAGAGATCTAAAGTTATAAAGCAAGGGTTAAAGAATGAGAGCAGAATAATTTCTCTTGTGAATCAGTTGAGTCATAAACCAGACAGAATGATAGAGGAGGAGGAGGGCACGTAAATTAATTTATCCATTTCTTTAAACTTTAACAAATGAGATGAATCTAATGAGAGTGATCAAACATTCTCAGTTTCTAAAATACCACTCACTGTGGAAGTGATTAACTTAAGGTCTTGACCTTTGGAGTGACTATACAGAGTTCACAAGCAAATATTATTTAAGAATGACCACATCCTGCTCATTAGGTTTTGAAAATCTTTGATGAGTGCAACATCAAGATCAACTTTTAAATACATATGTGTACACTTGGTTTTTGTTCATTTATTTTGTCTGAAATGGTAGTACCTGTCACTTTGCACATATTGAAGCCAGAGGACAATTTGCTGGAGAACTGACCTGAGTTTGCACGACTTGCCAACAAGTACCTTTATCTCCTGATCCAGCTTGTCTGCCTGATACCAAATTCTTATTAACTGAATAACAGGCAGCATTGTTACAATGTATTTTAATGAATTAGACATATGTAAATTAACACAGAAACATTTCCATGAAAAACAAAAGGTAGCTTGACTACAGAAAGGAAAGCAAAACAGATATTTGAAAAGAAACTTTCCAGATGAAAATCAAAATGGATGAAAATTTATAAAGAATGTTTTGATTTCTTTTTTCCTAAAAAAAAACCATGTGTAATTTATACAAATAAAACATTAAGAAATGACAGAATATTTCACTTGATTTGCTTATGAAAATAAAGCCATAATTATTTTTATAGCAACTTGTGCTTAACATCAAGAGATAAGAATTCCTTTAAATGTTTCTGATAGTCAATTCAAGAAACTTTGGAAAACTAGAAAAAGAAAACAGTTGTATAAATGCCACAGGGACTAGTCTGGAATATTGCATATATCCAGTAAATATAAATGACTAAAAATATTTATTAAATTAATTTCATAACTTTTTCTGAGTGAACATATAATGAGGCCTTATCACATATTTTGGGATTAAAAGATTTTTTCTTTGTGCTGCAAGAATAATAATGTGTAGTTGAGGTTTTACTTAATACAGTTTTATATATTAGATTCTTTATTGTATCATACCTGTAATAGTCATTATTTTGAGATAAACTCAAATATTTCCTACTAATATTCTCTTTTCTAATGAAAACCTCTTGCTTTTTATGAGTATGAAGAGACTCCATGAAATTATTTCTAATTTTCATTTATTTATTATGGGGGTATGGATGTGTAGATGTTTAGCTATTACTGGTCCAGTTATTTCTATTTTGAAGAAGAAAAATTAGAATTGGATACTTCAGTTTTCCTAGGAAGGAAAACGCATTTGTTGTACTTCAGCATCTTGGTAGTAGTATAAAAACTCGTTTATCTCAGTAAGTTTCCTCTGAGTAAAGGAATCACACCAAATCAGGAATAAAATGATTTTCTAAGAAGTGGAAATAAACTTTGTGCAGTAACAAGAGTGTGTGTCCTGAATTTTTTTTTTCTTTTTGAGTAGAACTTTCTTAGTAGAACTTAGAAAATTTAGTAGACTCAATTTTCTGAATAGACCATGTTCTTCCTCTATATAACCCCATTAAAAGACAAACCCCATCTGGTCCTGGGCTTTTTTTGGTTGGGAGACTATTAATGACTGCTTCTATTTCTTTAGGGGAAGTGGAACTGTTAAGATCGTTAATCTGATCCTGATTTAACTTTGGTACCTGGTATCTGTCTAGAAAATTGTCCATTTCCTCCAGGTTTTCCAGTTTTGCTGAATATAGCCTTTTGTAGTAGGATCTGATGATGTTTTGAATTTCCTCAGGTTCCGTTGTTGTTATGTTTCCTTTTTCATTTCTGATTTTGTTAATTAGGATACCATCCCTGTGCCCTCTAGTTAATCTGGCTAATGATTTATCTATCTTGTTGATTAAGAAGGAAGGCCAATGAAGTGTGGATACTTCATTCCTCCTTAGAATAAGGAACAAAATACCCATGGAAGGAGTTACAGAGACAAAGTTTGGAGATAAGATGAAAGGATGGACCACACAGAGACTACCCAACCCGGGAAACCATCGCATAATTAGCCACCAAATGCAGACACTATTGCACATGCCAGCAAGATTTTGCTGAAAGGACCCTGATATAGCTGTCATTTGTGAGGCTATGCCAGTGCCTGGCAAATACAGAAGTGGATGCTCACAGTCAACTATTGGGTGGAACACAGGGCCCCCAATGGAGGAGCTAGAGAAAGTACCCAAGGACCTGGAGAGGTCTGCAACCTTATAGGTGGAACAACCATATGAACTAATCAGTACCCCCAGAGCTAGTGTCTCTAGCTGCATATGTAGCAGAAGATGGCCTAGTCGGCCATTATTGGGAAGAGAAGCCCCTTGGTCTTGCAAACTTTATATGCCCCAGTACAGGGGAATGCCAGGGTCAAGAAGTGGGAGTGCGTGGGTAGGGGGGCAGGGTGGGGTGGGGGAGGGTATAGGGGACTTTCGGGATAGCATTTGAAATGTAAATGAAGAAAATATCTAATAAAAAAATTGAGAAATCACACACACACACACACACACACACACACACACACACACACACACACAAATCCCCCTGCCCCTAGAGGCATTGTCCCTGTGTCAGCTACATCACCTGTGCATCAGTAGGTGGCAGAGTGGAGAGAGGCTATATCTACTCTCAGTGCTCTAACCTGTGAACATGTGAATGAGAAATACCCTAACATTCCTCAACAAATGTGAGCCCAAGGCAACAACCAGACTTGTGCTATGGGGCCTAGACTGGGAGCTAGCCTAAGTTGACCACCAGTCAAGTGCCATGCAGGCTTGGGGAAGAGAGTGGACAGACCATGCCCAAGATGACCCCTGCCTAGTGCTGCTATTCATGAGTAAGGCATAGCCCTCTTGAGACCACTCCTGAGATGACGTCAGGCACTTAAAGGTCCTGGGCACCACTACAAGGAGCAAGCAAGTGGTAGATAGATGGAAGAGAAAGAGAAACAGAAAGATGAAACAGAAAAACAGCACAATGAAGAGAGGAGTAACTGGACACTAGAGGATAGTGAGGAACAGCTTGATGTAAGTAGCTAATGATGCCACCTGGGACTATGGTGGGGTCCTGGCCTGTGCTGCCACTGGGGGCCACAGATTGGTCTGGGCCCTAAAGCAACAGGGATCTGTTACAAGTAAAGGCCAGTCAGATGTCTCTGGTCTGAGCTGATGGCCAGGGACGTGTTAATGTTTGAGGGCTGTGTGGAACTGGCCCTACCCTTCACCTGGGCATCATGCAGAGAGCAAGAGAGCCGACCTCCTCCCTAATCCCTGATCCTAGCAGCTGTAGTACTTGAGAGAGTGGCTGTGTACTTTCCATGAGCTGTGCATGAGCCAGCCTGGGGATACACGTATGAGCTATCTGGCCCTACCACTTGTCTCCTGTGTCACACCCACTCTTTGCCACCTATGGCAGGTGGGAAAGCTGGCCCAAGAGTTATGAGAGAAGGAGAGGCAGTCTTACCTCTTGTCTACTAGGTAGTGGTGAGAATGAGGGAGTGAGGCCCTCCTCCTTTCTCATCCCTCACCATCTATGGCAGGTAGGAGTGAGAGTGGGAGAACTGGCCATGTTCCTCACCTGCTGCAACACTCAGGAGGGCAGGCTCTGCACCTTGCCTGGGAAGCAGGGTACAGATGGCCCTGGTTTTGAGGGTTGATAGTGATTCAGCCCCTAGGACATGAGACCTAGAGATCCAACAGGCTTACCAACTCACCCCTCTCAAGCCCAGATCCACATCTTTAAATTGGTCTATGTACCCCACTGTTGAACTGCTGGAGTACATGAAGGAGTCGGTCCCACAGATCCAAAACTACAGTATCTCCATGACACAGGGCAACAGTGGGTATCCAAGAGGAGTCCCAGTGAAGTTCCCATATTGATAGTATAACAGAAGCCAAAGGCCTTGTACCAGACCAATGAGCCATTGAAATGAGCATAAGCAAGCAAAGATGTGTGGAAAAAATGAGTTACTGTGTGATACACTGTGACACTCTACAGCTTCCACAGGAAATTTTTTCTTTTCTGTCTTAGGGAAGGTTGCAAGAGTGGAGGGTAGGTACGAGGGGAGAGGAAAATGAGTGGGATTGGGGTGCAGAATGTGAAATTCACAAGGAACCAATAATTTTTTTTAATCCCACAAACCCAAAAGTGTGAAATTCGAATAAGTTATGGAGATTGGAGTAAAAGGGAAAAATGCCTTCTACCATAGGCAACAGAGCCTTGCAGATCACCTTGGATTTTCAAGATGTTTTTCACATCTTTCTGTTTTGGTGTATTGTTAAAAGTATGCCTAGAGAATCCTTATAATTAGGGTACTTGATCTTTCTCAAACAAAGGAGACAAGAGCAGCTTCCAGGGGAGAACATTTCCAGAAAGGATTATTTAGGTCAGAAGTCAGTGCTGTGCTGAGGAGCTAGAAGTCTGTTCTTGCTATATTATTACACTGAAGTTAAGAGCAGAAGGTGATGAAAAGGTAGTGCATCCCTGAACAATTCATCTGTATGCTCCCACGCTAGCCTATCAACTTCCTTTTGCAGACAGCTCACCTTGTTGACTGCTGAGAAACCATGAGTTAATTGGTACCATACTGCTCTGTTTATGGGTCATGCTTCTCTAGATGTTTCTTCAGATAACTGAACAAACCACTTGAATGAGTTAATTCTCCAACTGAGGAAAGAAACAACAGGCATTTGTCTCCACAAATTAAGTACATAAGTCTTAGTTTCATATTAAAACAATATTTATGAAAACAATATTCCAAGTTACAAGAAAGGTGCATAGATAGGTTTTGGGCAGATTTATAACTTTTATTTCACAACAAAGAGGAATGATAATTTTGTGTTTATTTCTCAAGAACGTTTAGCCTCACTTCTGAGTAACCATGAACTTAGATATGTTTTCTAAATGTGATTATAAATGTGATTCTTCCTTTGAATTTAGATAGAAAAATAGAATAAATATTACGAGCAAGGAAGCCAAGGGGAAATGATGGAGTTCTTTCACTTCCTTTGTAACTTTTACCTTGGAGTCTCATTTCTTTTATAAAATCCAGTCATCCAGATTATGGGCTTCCTTTCCTAAGTTCATAGTAAGATTAATCAAAATCTTTCAAATGAATTTCAGTCTACATATTTTACAATATAACTAAAATTTGTTGGCATTATGTTCATTTACTTCTAAAGGAAACAGTATATTATTATAATAAAATGTTCCTAAGTTCAGATGCAGTGTATTACAATGCTAAGGCCTGCATTCTAATCACCTCCACATCACATGCTCCATCTCTTACACAGCATCTTAATCACTAAGCTGTAAAACTGTAGCATTTTAAAGTCTAAAGGCTTTTTTTGTTGCTTGCTTGTTTGTTTAAATCAATAAGTGTATCACTTAAAGGTTAAAATCAAGGGATTTGGATTCTTAGTGACATGCCCAACATCACATAGAGACAAGACCAACATCGCTTTTATTTGTGCTGGGTCTGGTCCGGGCACCTGTTGGGAGCAGTATATTCCCAGACTCAGAAAGACTCAGGAACTCCTTCTGGGACAGACAGACAGCTGCCAAGACTCTCAGCTGCCACTGTTCTCATTACAGCCTTACACTAAGACCTAAAGATACATTTCCGTGGTCTCCAAACAAGTACATGCTGTAGTGCTATGCTTTCTTTCAGTTACAACAGCTGTTTATGGTGGGTCACTTACTGTAATCAGTGAATGAACCAATTGCAGCTTCAGACTGATTGCGATGGGATAAACTATATCCATCAGGCCCTGAGGAGAACCAAATGACTAAACACATAATCCATCACCCAATGTGACAAAAATTGGATAAAATAATTTTGATTAGTTTTTGTACCCCCTTTTAAAACTATAGGTAAGTAAACACTATAACATGATAAAAAGAAACAAAGCAACATGTATAAACTGACAACATGACTGTTTCATGCATATGGCATGACATGGTTAAGGGGAAAGTTTGTACTATAGATATTAGAGAGAGAAGAGACAATGGCATCTGGGAAGAATCCAGAGCAGAAAGAGAAAGAAGTGGACTGAAAATGAACACCAGACTGGACCTGTCCAATAGAGAAACAGGAACAGAGTAGAGAGAGAGGTAGGAACATAGAAAGACAGAGCTGATCAGAGCAAGGGAGAGACAGAGAGACAGAGAGACAGAGAGAGACCTGAAGAAAGATAGACTGACACACACACACACACACACACACACACACACACACACACACACNGAGAGAGAGAGAGAGAGAGAGAGAGAGAGAGAGAGAGAGAGAGAGAGAGAGAGAGAGAACAAGCATGAGATATCGAGAAAGACAGGGTTATAAGGAGAATGAGTCTCTCTGGGGAGGGAAGATTGTGAGCTGAGGGGAGTTTGCTTAGGGGAGGACATAAAAATTAATAGAACCACTATTCATAGATTTTGAGGTGTATTACAGATACCGAGAGAGCCTGGAGGCCAGTGTACACTTGTTGTGCTATTAGACAACAAAGATAGCCATTCATCTCCTCTGCCTTTTGGAATTTGGAGAAATGGAGTTTTCTTTGGATCCTATCTCTCCTGGGGGCAGTCAGTAGGAACAGCTAGCATTTAAGACTGCCTCTGTTTATATATGTCTATTATTCTTCTTTAGGCACAAGTCAACAAATCAGTGTTTCTTCATTAATTCTATGATTCCTCTCTGCCTCCCTGGATGAACAACTACAAGTTTGACAACTAATTTCCACCTGTGGGACTAAAAGCACCATCCTAAGCTTTTCACTGGAAATTTTCTTTTACGATTTTTTTAAGTTCACACAAGCAGGCAACATAATATTTGTGAGATGGAACATAGAGAAACCTGCTTCATAGCTTAGTTTGTAAATTACTTAGTTATAAGGAACCAACCAAGTCTCTAAGTAGTTGGGGATATTTGGGCAACCAATTTTAGCTTTGTGGACCTTGTTCATTTTCCAGCTCTCTATAATAAAGGGACTGAATTAGATGGGCCCAAGGAATCCTATTACGTTTACATTTTCAAGATTCCTTTAGAAGGAAGCAATATTTCTGGACAAAAAGCAAGCTGTTCAGAAGTGCTCTGCATTGCAGGGCGTCCCTCTCTTGTCTTTAGGGTGCCACCAAACCAGAGTGCCAACAAAAAGCAGACCCCATCCAGGCAGCAAGTTATGAGGCTATAGAGCCACAATATATAGGGCCTTCTTGATGGCTAAAATCACTTACTTATATTTCTGCAGAAAAGTTAAGCAACTCAATTGATAACTTAAGAAAATAATGGGCAATAACTTCAGGTATTTTAAAAACAACAAAACATGTAGAGAGGACTGGAAAGATGTCTCAGCAGTTAAAAACATTTGTTACTCTTGCAGATCACCCAAATTTCATTTCAGAAACTCACACTGGATAGTTCACAACGGTTTGTATCTCCACAACCAGAAGACCTGTATCTGGAAAGCATCTTTCTGAATTCTGTGGGTACACACACACACACACACACACACACACACACACACACACACACAGTAGTGCTTAGAAACAAAAAAATAAAACTTAAAAATGTACATTTCAATTTGTAATATTTGAAGACAAAATTGTATAGCTTTAAAACACTCTTGGACTTACACATTTTTATTAAAGAGACCTGTTAACTTTTGCCCACATACAAAGTCACACACAATATTCACTGTAGCATTATTCAGAAAATTCTGAAAGTGGTAACAATTTTAAAGTCCAAATAGAATCCCACAGTGAACATTATTTAAGTTTAATAAAAAATGAAGAAAGAGTCAAAAACAAAAGAACACATATTGTTGGCTATTTATGTGTAATGTCAGGACTGGCAATTGCATATGACAGGATCAGTGGTTGCCTGGGGTCAGACGAAAGAGAGAACACAGGGTGACTGCTAATGGGTTTTGTCTGAATGAGGGCTCTTTCAGGACTGATAAAAATCTTCTGGAAATTAGATGATCATGATGGTTACACAACTTTCAGAATACACTAATAACCAATGAACCATATACTTTAAAAGGGGTGAATTTTATGCTATGTGTGATGTGCATTGTATTTAAGTCTTTTATAAAGCTTTTCAAAGCAAGTCCTATACTCCCAGAGCAAAAAGATGAATCAAATTCTTCCATTAAAAGTTGCTTCCTTGGAAAGCTTTTAAGTGGAATGTTCTGTTCTTTCAAGTGTTAAACTATATGTAGACATGTAATGTCATTTAGCAAATATTAATAGAATCCTGTTATGATGGTATTCCAATATTGAGCACTTGAGGATGGAGTGATAAACTGAAAATGAATATATCAGGTCAGGCCTACCTACACTTATTTAAACAAATGGTCCTGCCAAAGCAAACCTTGTTTAAACAGACTGCATACTCTAATGTATTCTGTGTAACTACCATTTGCAAAAGCCAGCCATGTCACAATCTTATGAAAACATAATTTAACGACAAAATCAAGAAAGAAAAAAAATCTTGTTCATTATGGCTCCATTGGCCTGTCTTACTTAGGGTTATTATTGTTGTGATGAAACACCATGACCAAAAGTTGAGGAGGATAGGGCTTATTTGGTTTACACTTCCATATTACTGTTCATTATTGAAGGAAGTCAGTATGGGAACTCAAACAGGGCAGAAACCTGGAGGCAGGAGTTGATGAAGAGGCCATGGAGGGGTGCTTATTACTGGTTTGCTATTTGCTCGGCCTGCTTTCTTTTAGAACTCAGGACCACCACAACCCACAATGGGCTGAGTCCTCCCATGTCAATCACTAATTACAAAAATGTCCTCCAGGCTTTCCTACAGCTCAATATTATGGAGGCGTTTTGTTAATTGTGGTTCCCTCCTCTCAGATGACTTTAGCTTATGTCAAGTTGACATAAAACTATTCAGCATATGGTCATACAATTCAACCACACATGACATTAAAACAAAACAGCATTTTTTTGTTCCTATGTTCCTTATAAAAATTAACTTTAGATATATTAGTTTATTTGTTTATTGTCCACGTCTCCTTGATCATAGAGGATTTTGTCTGTCTTGTTCATGACAAACTCTATAGGACCAGAAGAGAGTCCTGCACAGAGTAGGAGCTTAATTGTTGACTGAATAAACTGAATTAATAAATAAGACACACTTTTTATTTCCAAAATCTTTTATGCATTCTTTTGCTTTTAATTATCGATCAACAGGCTCATGTCTAATGATTCTTTTATTGGATTTTAACCTCCTTAATTTCCTTTTCCATTCTCCATTATCCCATTCCTCTCACAAAAGTCCAGGCATGGATGAGTACTATACGGTTCCTTGTGTTGGAAATTGGGTAGCTAAAATGACTGGTTTCTCGTTAAGCGTTTGCCCTTAAACCTGAATAAACTCTCAAGCCCAATGTACTTTAGCAGCTTGACTTCCCAGCACCCAGATGGTATTTTATTATTGCTCTTCTCAAACTCACCTTTTAAAATTCCATACTTTGGAGAAACAGAGGCATTGGAGAAGAAGCGACTCAGTGTCCTGCCACCGACTCTATGGCTGTGGCTGTGACAGATCACAGCTCTGATTTACCATCTGTTGCAACTGATGCTCAGAAGCAGACCATCAGAAAGCAATTCCCCTGGAAGCACAAGAGCACTTAAGAAGAAGCAAGAATGACAGGTCACGGAGCCTTGGGAAGTGACTAGAAAGTTTCTGAGACATGATTATCTGTGGTAGAATCACATGGTTATAGGTGGCAGAATCACAGTCCCTACAAGAGGGCACATTGGCTGAAACTGTGAAGGTGAAACCTAAGTTTCAAGGTTGACAGCATGAATTTGGAGATAGCAAAAATCATAGGATGGGAACAAAGAAAGCTGCATGCATCAAATGGATCTGGCCATATAGAGGGGCCACATATGCACAGACATTAGCACTGAAGAGATGCATGCAATGATTTTGAGCAGCAAAAAGAGATAAAAAGTGACCTAGGAAATGTATGGGCTGTATGAGTTTGGGTGCTGACCATAGTTTTATGAAGTACACTAGTGATTGTAGTTAGTCTTCCCACACAACACATTAATAAATGAGCTCTTTTATACTAATCACTTCAGAGCTTATTCTAGTATTCTACTCAGAACATTTTTTTCAATGGCTGCTTTGTGGGTTGTCTTATGAATCAGAGAATGAAAGTCAATGTGATTATTTTATAGTATATTTCAAATTTAAACCTAAAAGTTAATATTTAATTACCACTCCCCAACTTATTGAACTACTGTGCATAAAATGACTAGGGGTAACTTTCCATAATCAAATAAAGAAGTAAAGAACAGAGAGTTTCTTCTCAATGACAGACAGACAAATATGGTACATGGATAATATGTGCTCTGAAGTCAGTCTCTAGATTCCTGAAGATGTAATGTATAATAGCAATACTAGCTAACAAGCACAACCTACAAGAGGTTTATTTAGAATAAGGATATGCTCATCCAGACACTTCTAGACAGACATTTACTAGTGTAATAGATTACTTTTTGGTTAGTAACCATATAAACTCAGCATGAACTCTATTTCGTGATTGACATATCATTTATACACAACATGTGTAACAATGCAGATCATTACTGTTTGTCTTCCTGTCTGTCTGCATGTCTGCTACCCTCAGAGTAAGGTCAGGATCCATAAACATTTC
>LR754364.1:0-11727 GCA_902729485.2 Mus minutoides
ATATTTGTGTACCCATGTATTTTTGCTGACCTGTCTCTTCCTAGTTTATTGCTGACTCTGAGGACCAGATAGGTACACTTCCAACTGGCCAGAAGAAATAGCCACACAATATAAGGCTCTTTCCTGAACATCAGAACCCATACCCTCTTCATTTTCTCACCCAAGAAGAGATTTTTATTAGATGTTGAGTTTTAGAGCTCAAACTACAATTCTGGGGAGAGAGAGTGGAAGCAGGAGGCTCCTCTTTTCTGGTTCTTTGGCTGAGCTCTGGATGTCTTTGGATAGTAGAGCCATCAGGAGTCAGGAGCATCCCTATATTAGATGTGGATGCTGGGCTAGTTCTCAGTCACCCTAATGAGTTAGGGTAAGGGCCATCCACTACCTGGCTGGATTTGAGTTAAGTGGGGCCCCAGGTCTTTCTCCCCTACCTCTGGGTCTGTTTTTTTCCTTTAAAAGCTTTATTATCAACATATATTTAAGCATAGTACTGAGTTTTGCTATGACATTTCCCTAAATGTATATATAACTTATTTTGATCATACTTCCCATCACTCTCTCTCTGCTCTGCCCACTCCTGCTGGTGGTGCTGATGGTGTCCCTTTCCTATGGAGTCCTCCTTCTACTTTCATATCTTTGTTTTTGGTGACACAAGGAGTTTAATTGGGGTTGCTTATAGGAACATGGGTTAGGGTTTGTTTACAGAAACAGGAGTAATTTGCCAGTGAGTACATAACTAAAGACACCCCAATCCCTAACCACTAACTGGCTATCAATTCTCAGGGGTGGGCAGGGCCTCATGAGCCCCTCCCCCCAAGAACTACTACCTGCCTAAAAATTCTCAAGTATGGGTGGGACCTCATTAGCCTCTTAGCAATCATTGACTGCTTATCAATCATCAGAGAAGCGAGAACTTGTGAACCCCTTCCTCCTCCCATTAGTAATGATTAACTGCCTATCGGTCTTCAGGAAGAGGTAGGACCTGGTGAGCCATTCTTCCTAGCAACTGACTGCTGCCCCTCCCCCATCACCCTCTCCCACAACCCCTTCCCTTCTCCTCTGAGAGGGTGGAGACCCACCCTTGGTATCCCCCCACAATGGCACATCAAGTCTCTGGGGGTATAGGTGCATCCTCTCCCATTGAGTCCAGATAGGGTAGTCCAGCTAGAAGAACATATCCCACAGACAGGCAACAGCTTTTGGGATAGCCCCCACTCCAGTTGTTCGGGACCCACATGAAGACAGAGCTACACAAATGTCCACAGAACCCTTCCTTTGAGACTTTGATTTTCCAAGAGTGACTGGAAAGGCTGAAAGAAAGCCTTCCTGGAAGAGGTGGTCGGTAGTCAGCTAATGCCTGCCACTGGAAAAGGTGGAGTAGGGTTCGGAAAAGTTCTCATTAGCAAATCTTTTAGATTTATAAAATCTGAAAATCAGAATTGTTCCACATGGAAGGGGCTACTGGAGTCTACAGGTGAGTGGTTATTTAGTTTCTACTTCCATACTTCTGGGGTTGAAGAACTCACTGCCTTTAAATCTATTTCAGTGATTCCTTCTCTTGGGCCTGAACCTGTGTCTAATAAACTTACAATTCAGATCTCCATCTCTTTCTCTACACTCTGCTTGGAGATGGCTTGGAGGAGTCTGTTTCCTCCTCTACAAAGTACAAACTATCACTCTTACTTTAGATGATCTGAGGACCAAATTTCAGTCATTGTATATATAGCTCAAGAGTTCAGAGCGATCTCATTTGGTTAGTGTAGCTAACCAGTTTTTACCAGTTTTTTTGTAGCTAACAGTTTTTACTCACTTACATCCAAACATTAACTCCTGTTTTCTTTTTTCCTTGTTGTGTATAAAGGTCTTCTTATGTTTTCTGATTTGCTGATGTGCTTAGGCGACAACATACCCTCTCACTTCAAAATGGCTTTCCTTCACTATGGCTTTCTTTTTCCTTTTTTTTCTTTTTAATAATGCTATTTATATATGATGGCTATAGGAACCGAATAGAAAACACTAATTCACTAGATACATATTTTTAACAAGTCTCTTTTTGTGCTCCTTCTATGGGGCCAAGAAAGAGGGTTAACTAGACAAGTTTGTCAAAAGAAGAAACTCATAACAATGTCCAGAACCTTTTCAAGATGTGTTGATGAACACTGTGTTGGGTGCTCTAACCAAAACTGTAGCTTCTGCTTTCTGAGAACCACTGTGCAGATGACTCTTCCCATGTGGGTTCCCAGAAGTACTGTTGTGAGAGCTGGAAGCCACTTAACACTTTGGGGTATCCAGGTGACCTTTGGTGTGGCGTCAGTTTCATGATAGCTTTAGGGAATAATTTTAGGACATCTTGTGGTCTTGTATTACTTTATCTCTTCTACTCATCCTTCTATGTCAAAAGAGTTCTCTGGGTAGGAATGCCTAAAATTCCCTTTTTGCTTCAGGTACATCCAATCAATATACGTTCAATCAAGACAGGATGGAAATGTCTACCTTCTTCAGCTGGTAACTTCCAGGACTAGCTATGAAGCTTGTGGAGGATACTGAAGTGTGGCCACATTCCTCTGTTTTGTCTGCAAGGTCTCTCAGATATACCATGGCTGAACACATATGAATTGTTGTGAGTGTATGAGTGTTTTTATGTGTGTGTGCATGTGCGTGTGTGTAGAGGCCAGAGGTTGAAGTCTGGTGTCTTCCTTGATCAGTCTCCATCTTATATTCTGGATCCGGAGCTCTCACTTTAATATACAGCTCTCTTATTTGGTTAGTCTAGCTTTTTAGCTTGTTCTGGGGATTCTTTGTCTCCACTTCCCAGGGCCAGGATTAGAGGTGGGCTGCTATACCTATCCAGTATTTACCTAGGCTCTGGGGATTAGAACTCAGGTCCTCATGATTGTGCAGCAAGCCCTTACCCATTGAGCCATCTCCTCAGCCCTCATCTGTTTTCTCCTCTCTCACATTGGAGTCCTCAGGCTGCCTCATCATCTCCATTCAGGAACCCCTTCCACAGTAGCTCAATCAGAATTTGCTTTCTGATCTGTGGACTGGTCAGGAAAAGAGCTCATAAGTGTGAGTGACCTGACTTTGGAAGAGCCAGTGTGTTGGTATGTACTGTGGTTCCAGCAATGATGCAATGAGAAGTGGAAACAGGCAGATACCTGGAGCTCACTGCCTAGAAAACTCAACCTACTTGTGTCAGTTTCAGGCCAATGTGAGATGAGACCCTGCATCAAACAGAAAGTGGGAGGTGTCCAAGGAATGACATTTTTATGTTATCCTCTGACCTTCACATGTTTAGACACATACATGGATGCTCCAACTTGCTTTGTAGCCAAGCATGATTTTGAATGTCATATCCTCCTTCCTCAACCCACTGAGTACTGGAAATACAAGCCTGTCCACTATACCTGACCCAGAATTTACCTTTGAATAGGTATCTAGTTGATATGTATGATCATTACAATTAGAGAAGCAGTGATCTGGGGTAGACATTGGTCAAAATTTGACTTTACAGGACAGACAGCCTCAACTGTCACTACTATATTCTACAGACTGTAGCAATGACAGCTATAGGGTATAAACAGAGTAGGATGGACAAAGCTCTGGATTTCATTTTTAGCACTGCAAAAACTGAGCATGTGGCACATACCTGTCATCTCAGCACTTTAGAGGTAGTGACTGGAGGGTCAGAAGGTAAAATCATCTCTCTCTCTCTCTCTCTCTCTCTCTCTCTCTACCTGTACCTCTACCTCTACATCCATATCCACATCCATATCCATATCCATATCCATATCCATATCCATATCCATATCTATATCTATATCTATATCTATATCTATATCTATATCTATATCTATATCTATATCTATAGTGAGTTTAAGACCAGTCTGTGCTACACAAGACCCTGTCTCAAAGACCAATCATCTCTTAAATAATTATACAATAAACAGGTGGGAAAATCTGGCCTCAAATGCAACCTCTTTGATTAAAAAAAAAATGTAGCCAGATTTATCCTGTGGAACGTAGGGTGCTGATGCTATGCTGAGCTGCGTACTCTGGAGCGGGATTGTGGATTCTAGGGGTGCTTGTTTTCACTCTTAATGTTTTCAGAATTCTTTGCAGAGCAGAATTCTAATGGACATTCCTTTTGTATGCAAATGAAATTTGTATCCTCATATTTTGAAATTTCCAAATTATCTACAGATTTTCAAACATTTGCTTGTTTAATTTTTTTTTAAGATTTATTTATTTATTATATGTAAGTACACTGTAGCTGTCCTCAGATACTCCAGAAGAAGGCATCAGATTTTGTTACGGATGGTTGTGAGCCACCATGTGGTTGCTGGGATTTGAACTCTGGACCTTCAGAAGAGCCGTCGGTGCTCTTAACCACTGAGCCATCTCTCCAGCCCCGTTTAATTTTTAAATTACATTTTATTTGTTTTTTCTTTTGGTGTGTATGTGTATGCATTAGTCATGCTCATGCATGAGTGTACATATGCCCATCTGTGCACACAGATGTGGCATGATGCATGTGGTGTGGTGTTCAAATACACTGGGAAAGAACAAAGACTAAGACTCAATTCCAATTTAAATTAAATGAATTTATTATTACTGCTAGACGAAGGACCATGTCCTTAGGTCCAAAAAGCAGAGGTTCCTAAGGGAGCTAAAGGAAATGTTTATAAAGGTGGGCATCAAAGGTGAATATTATATCTATCACATGCTTTATGGAATCCATAGCTGGATCAGAAAATTGCTTTACTCAGCTCAGTTGTTACTCATCCCTGCTTTACAGTGATAAAGAGACCTGATCATTCCAGTCCTACAGTGACAAGTGAATTTAGGAACACAAGAGCAAGCCATTGAGTTGCTTAATTTTCTCATGACAGGAGCATCATTATTTTATTCTTTCTTTTCTATTATTTTTTAAATTTTTATTTATTCACTTTACATAATGATCACTGATCCCCCCTACCAGTCCCCTTAAGTCCCTCTCACACCCCCATCCCCTTCTCCTCTGAGAGGGTAGAAACCCAACTTGGGTATCCCAGGATTCTGGCACACCAAGTCTCTGCAGAACTAGGTGCATGCATCCTCTCCCACTGGGGCCAGAAAAGGCAGCCAAGTTTGGGCAATGTATTCCACCGACAGGGAACAGCTTTAGGGACAGCCCCCGCTCCAGTTGTTGTGGGGCCCACATGAAGACTAAGCTTCACATCTGCGACATTTGTGCCGTGGTCCTAGGTCCAGCCCATGTGTGCTCTTTGGTTGGTGGTTCAGTCTCTGTGAGCACCCAAGGGTCCAGGTTATTTGACTCTGTTGGTTTTCCTGTGGCATTTCTATCCCCTTCAGGACCCTCAATTATCCCCCCAACTCTTCCATAAGAACCCCTGAGCTCCAACCAATATTTGGCTGTGGATCTCTGAATCTGTTTCAGTCTGAAGCTGGGTAGAGTCTCTTAGAGGACAGTTATGCTAGGTTCCTGTTTGCAAGAATAATAGTGCCAGGGACTGGTGCTTGCCCATGGGATGGGTCTATTGTTGGGCCCATTATTGGTTGGCCATTCCCTCAGTTTCTGCTTCATCCCCCTTCCCTGAATTTCTTGTAGGTAGGACAAATTTTTGGGTTGAACGTTTTGTGGGTGAGTTGGTGTCCCTATAGCTTCAATGGGGTTCCTGCCTGGTTACAGGAGGTGGCCCTTTCATGTTCCAAATCCCCACTGTTGCAAATCTCAACTAAAGTCATCCCTATCAATGTATGGGAACCCCCATCATCCGAGGTCTTTGGCAATTAACAGCATGTGCTATTACTTGAGTTTTTGATCTTAGTCACTCTGATGGGTGTAAGATGGACTCTCAGAGTCCTTTTGATTTGCATTTCCCTGACAACTAGGGACATTGAACATTTCTTTAAGTGGCACTCAGCTATTTGAGATTCTTCTGTTGAGAATTCTCTATTTTGTTCTGTACCCATTTTTAAAAATTTAGTTCAATTTTCTTTTTGTTTTTACTTATTCACTTTATATCTCACTCACTGCCTGCCTCATGGTCACTCTTTCCCATACTCCTTTCCTCTGTCCCCTTCTCTTCTGGACAGATGGGAGCTCCCTGGATATCTCCCCCTGTCCCAGCACTTCAAGTCTCTGTGAGCCTGGATGCTTCCTCTCCAACTGAGGCCAGACAAGGTAGCCCAGCTTTAAGAACATATGCCACTGTACCCCAATTTTTTTCTTTTTTCGAGACAGGGTTTCTCTGTGTAGCCCTGGCTGTCCTGGAGCTCACTTTGTAGACTAGGCTGGCCTTGAACTCAGAAATCTGCCTGCCTCTGCCTCCCAAGTGCTGGGATTAAAGGCGTGCGCCACCACCGCCCAGCTGTACCTCATTTTTTAATTGGGTTATTTGGTTTGTTGGTATCTAACTTCTTGAGTTCTTTATAAACTTTGGATATTAGCCCTTTGTCAGAGGTGAAGATCCTTTCTTAATCTGCAGGCTGTCATTTCATCCTATTGCCAGTATCCTTTGTTTTATAGAAGGTTTTCAGTTTCATGAGGTCTCATTTATCAATTGTTGGTCTTAGAGCCTAAGCCATTTGTATTCTGTTCAAGAAGTTGTCTCCTGTACCAATGACTTCAAGGTTATCCCCCACTTTCTGTTCAATTAGATTTAGTGTATCTGGTTTTACATTGAGGTCTTTGATCCATCTGGAGTTGACTTTTATGCTGGCTGATAGATATGTATTTGCATTCTTCTACGTGCAGACCTTGAAAGAGCAATTCTCAACTTCACATGGAGAAACAAAAATTCCATGAGAACTAAAACAATCCCAAGCAATAAAAGAACTTCTGGAGTTTCACCACCTCTGACCTCAAGCTGTACTAGAGAGCAATAGTAATGAAAGCTGCATGGCGTTGGTATAGGAACAGACAAGTTGATTAATGGAATCAAATTGAAGACCCTGAAATAAGCCCACACATCTATGGACACTTGATTTTTGACAAATAAGGCAAAACCATACAATGGAAAAAAGAAATCATCATCATCACATGGCATTGTCTAACTGGATTATTCTAATCTTATCTCACAGCAGCAACACCTACAGGCAGCTAGGATTTTATAGGCACTTCAGGGCAAAAGTCAATGGCCCATAGAAGGTGTCTGGGATTGTGTTAAATTTCTTAGCCATTACAGGGGAGTCATGTATAAATTGTTACACAGGCATGGGCATTGTGAATAAAGTGACAACTTGCAGTAGTCAGTTTTCTCTTTTCACCATGTGTAGCCTAGAGATTGAATTCAGCTGGTCAGGCTTGGTGGCAAGGGCTGTTTTCCTGAGGAGCCATCTTGCTGGCCCTTATTTTCCCTTTGAGATAGTGTTGTATCTTGTATGTTGCCCAGGCTGATTTTGAACTTCTGATTCCAGGTGACTCTCTTGTCTTAGTATCCAATGTTACATGGTTTCCTTTATCATTTTTGTCAAAGTCAAGAGTCTGTATTACAGTAATGAAGAGGACTTTCTATCTTTATATTATGGGTACCAGAGAAAGATAAGATATTTGTGTTTTTTGCCTCTGTGGTTCTGACAGGCTTGTGAGGGGACAGAATTGAAAAAAAAGAGAAAGAAACAAAAAGCCAAAACCAGAGAGAGGCACCCTGCTTCTTTTGATGTGGTTCAGGGGGAGGATGCCAACTGTAACAGTTTGCTACTGATTTGCCAACACTTGTGTTATCTGCAAAGGCAAAAAGTCCCCCTAGATTTTTATTTTCTGAGGAAAAGTAATTGACATCACCACTGTTGGAGACAGACACTAGAGGCTACCACAGCCAAACAATGTACTGGATGGAATGGGTTCCTGGTGACATGTTTGAATAATGATAAAACAGCACCATTAGCTTAGAAAACAAGGTGATGTCTTAACAATGAAAAAGCCAGGTCTAAGTAGACGACACATTTGGTAAAATACCTGCCATGGTAAAAACACCTTGTGTAAGTAAAAGGACCAAGCATCCATGTAAAAAGCCAGGTGTGTACAGGCATGCATCCATAGCTCTAGAGCTATGTAGGGCTAGAAGGTGGAGACAGTACCATCATGTATGTAGCTCAGTGGTCAGCCAGTCCATGTAACCAGTGAGCTCCAGGTTCAATGAGAGACACTGTTTAAAAAAAAAAGTGTTCTGGAGAGATGGTTCAGTCGTTAGAGCATGAATCAGAGGACAGGGTTTCAATTCCCTGAGTTTATGTCAGATGGATCACAACCATCTGTAACTACTGCTCTGGGGGAGGAGGGTTCAGATGCCTCTGGACTCTACAGGTACCAGTGCACTCATACAGATAGACACATATATACACAATTAAAACTAAATACAGCAAAAAGAAAGAAAAAGGAAGGCTGGATGGTTCTGGTGAGATGGCTCAGTTGGTAAAGATGCTTGCTGCTAAGCCTGATGACTGAGTTTGATTCCCAGGACTCATATGGTGGAAGGAGGGACTCAACTCCTGACAGTAGTCCTCTGACCTCCTTGTTCCCACAGTGGAATGCACTCTCCTTATGAATAAATAGATGCACTGGGAGTTGAAGTCTAAATTAAGAATGAAACAATGAAAGAACAAGTTATGACAAGCACCAAAATAGAGGCAGAGGGCTTGCAAGGAGGGGAGTGAATTATGACAATGACTTAGGAAGCTGAGGAAGAATCTTGCTAGGCTGGGAGGTGGCTCAGTAAAGAGCTGCTGTGCAGGCGTGAAGGTTTGGATTTGATCCCCAGCAGCCATTTTATTTTATTTTATTTTATTTTAATTTATTTTAATTTATTTTAATTTTTCCCTTTTTATTAGATATTTTCTTCATTTACATTTCAAATGTTATCCCCAAAGCCCCCTATAACCTCCACCAGCCCTGTTTCCCAAACCACCACTCCCCCATCCTGGCCCTGGTATTCCCCTGTACTGGGGCATATGATCTTCGCAAGACCAAGGGCCTTTCCTCCCATTGATGGCCGACAGGTCATCCTCTGCTACATATGCAACTAGAGACTCAGCTCTGGGGGGGGGGGGTACTGGTTAGTTCATATTGTTGTTCCTCCTATAGGGTTGCAGACCCCTTTATCTACTTGGGGTAGATCTACTTTATCTATCTTTCATTAGGGGCCCTGTGTTATATCCAATAGATGACTGTGAGCATCCATTTCTGTATTTGCCAGGCACTAGCATAGCCTCACAAGAGAGAGCTATGCCAGGGTCCTGTCAGCAAAATCTTGCTGGCATATGCAATAGTGTCTGGGTTTGGTGGTTGTTTATAGGATGGATCCCTGGGTGGGGCAGTCTCTGGATGATCCTTCCTTCTGTCTCAGCTCTGAACTTTGTCTCTGTAATTCCTTCCATGGATATTTTGTTCCCCATTCTAAGAAGGAAGGAAGTATCCACCCTTTGGTCTTCCTTCTTCTTGAGTTTCACCTGTTTTGCAAATTGTATCTTGGGTATTCTAAGTTTCTGGGCTAATATCCACTTATCAGTGAGTGCATATCATGTGCGTTCTTTTGTGTTAGGATTACCTCACTCAGGATGATATCCTCCAGATCCATCCATTTCATGGCCAATTTTTTTGTTTTGTTTTGTTTTTCGAGACAGCGTTTCTCTGTGTAGCCCTGGCTGTCCTGGAACTCACTTTGTAGACCAGGCTGGCCTCGAACTCAGAAATCCGCCTGCCTCTGCCTCCCGAGTGCTGGGATTAAAGGTGTGCGCCACCACGCCCGGCTTCATGGCCAATTTTTAAAAATGGCTGCTGGGACAGTCCACTTAGCTGAAACATTGTGATTAAAGAGAGGAGAGAGTGGATGTGAAGGTGGGAAGATGACAGAGCTAGTCATGCAGCACCTAGAGGGCCAAGGTGAACACCTGGCATCCTCTCTGAGATGGGTTGTAAGGAAATTTCTGAGTACAAATCTGTTGTAACAGTCTTCTAGCCCCTATCTGTGGTGTGTGAGGTGTAGAGAAAATAAAACCTCCTCACAAGTGCAAGGGTACTGGCTTGTTGTCTGCCAGAGGAGGGTGGGAACTGACTACCAGGTGGCTGTGACTTAAATCTCTGTTGTCAGTCAATGCCTGGCCAATGCTTACTCTGTTTCTGAGCCTTTCTGAGACACAAGGGTCACAGAACAAATAAAATTGCCCCACAAGTCACAATCATGGCAGGGCAAACACTGGTATGTCTCTTCTATATTATTTATTTTACATGTTTATGTGTCGCAGAGCTTCATTCCCTGAGCAAAACAAACCATCTCTATCAGAACAGCTATGCCTGCTAGTAAGAGGCCACCAAGACCTGACTGTGGACTGTCGCTATACCCCTAGAGGAGGATGTGGGGAGGGTCCTTTGAATCCCACAGTAACCCTTTCAACCATTTGTTTGCAATTCTGCCCTACATGCATGTGATAGGGGTTTTCTCTCTATGGTAAATTACATGATCGGAAGCTTGAGGAGAAAAGGGTTTATTTTAATTTATACTTTTAGGTTAACAATCCATTAGTGAGGAAAGTCAAGGCAGGAGCTTGGAGCCAGGAGTTGAAACAGAAACCATGAAGGAAGGAGTGCTGCTTAGTGGCTTGCTCAGCCTGCTTTCTTATAATATCCAGGACCAGTGGTCTAGGGGAAGCTCCACCTACAGTGTGCTTGGCCTCCCACTTCAATCATCATCATCATCATCATCATCATCATCATCATCATCATCATCGCCAGTGCTACCCTTGATGATGGGCTATAACTGTAAGATATAAACTGTTTCCTCCCCAAGTTGCTTTTGGTCAGTGTTTCATCACAGCAACAGAAAAGCAAAGGAGAACCCTAGAGAAGGAATGTGTGGTATGCAGGTATGTATTTACTCTTGTGTGTATGTGCATTTGTGTGACCCTGTGCGTGGAGGTCAGAGGTTGATATAGGGTTCTTCCTTGATTGCTCTCCATCTTATATATTGAGGCAGGTTCTGTTAATTGAACCCAGAGCTTGAAGATTCCACTAGTCTAGCTAGCTATCCATCCTCTTCTCCCGGGGAATGACAATTTATTCAGTGGATGAGACATTTTTAGCTCCGATATTTTGTCCTTTTGTCATTTCTCTTCCAGCAAGTAATCATTTTTGACAAGATGTGTGTGGGAGATGCTGGAAGGATAAGGGACTGGCTGAGGTTGGAGCAGTCTGGTTAGGGAGGAAGTGGCTAGGAATAGCCACAGAGAAAATCTGGTAGACTCAGGTAAACAGGAAGAGCTCAAAATATACTAGGCCCTAGCTGGTGACACTGCAGATAAGGGCTATGCAATACCAGGGGTTTTGAAGGATGTAGACTTTAAACATGCTCTGGAATTACTGACTTCTGATGGTCTGTCACCATGACAAGTGGGCTATTGTCTGGTTCTCTGATCTAATCTAGTGGCTTTCCCCTGGCCTTTGTCTATTTTTGGTGTGTGTGTGTGTGTGTGTGTGTGTGTGTGTGTGTGTACCATTATACATGCACAAAGGGGGTCTTTTAGCAGTGTCTTCTGTGACTCTCCACATTAATACAGGGATTCTCACCAAAGGTAGAGCTAGGTTGACAGCCTGAAAAACCCCAGCCATCCTTCTGTTTCGGCCTACCACTGTGCTGGGATTACAGGTATGTGTGGGCAGCAAGCACTCTAATTAAGTGCCTTCAGCCCTACCCTGACATTTCCTAGACAAAGCTTTCCTTATTGTGATTC
>LR754364.1:11827-63961 GCA_902729485.2 Mus minutoides
TATTAATTTGGATACTGTCTCTGTGCCCTCTGGTTAGTCTGGCTAAGGGTTTATCTATCTTGTTGATTTTTTCAAAGAACCAGCTCCTGGTTTTGGTGATTCTTTGTATGGTTCTTTTTGTTTCTATTTGGTTGATTTCAGCCCAGGTTTGATTATTTCCTGCTGTCTACTTCTCTTGGGTATATTTACTTCTTTTGTTCTAGAGCTTTCAGGTGTGCTGTCAAGCTACTAGTGTAGGAACTTAGAGCTGAGTTTTTCTTTTAGCACTGCTTTCATTGTGTCCCATAAGTTTGGTATGATGTGTCTTCAATTTCATTAAAATCTAAAAGCCTTTAATTTCTTTATTTCTTCCTTGACCAAGTTATCATTGAGTAGAACGTTGTTGAGCTTCCATGTGTATGTGTGCTTTCTGTTGTTTTTGTTGGTATTTAAGACCAGCCTTAGTCTGTGGTTATGGTGCATGGGATTATTTCAGTTTTCTTGTATCTGTTGAGGCATGTTTTGTGACCTATTAGATGGTCAATTTTTGAGAAGGTGCTGTGAGGTGCTGAGAAGAAGGTATATTCTTTTCCTTTAGGATGAATTGTTCTATAAATATCTGTTAGATCCATTTGGTTCATAATTTCTGTTAGTTTCACTGTGTCTCTGTTTAGTTTCTGTTTCCATGATCTGTCCATTGCTGAGAGTGGGGTGTTGAAGTCTCCCACTATTATGTGAGGTGCAATATGTGCTTTGAGCTTTAGTAAAGTTTCTTTTATGAATGTGGGTGACTTTGCATTTAGAGCATAGATGTTCAGAATTGAGAATTCATCTTGGTAGATTTTTCCTTTGACCAGTATGATGGGTCCTTATCTTTTTTTTTGGACAACTTTTGGTTGAAAGTTGATTTTATTTGATATTAGAATGGCTATTCTAGCTTGTTTCTTGGGACAGTTTGCTTGAAAAATTGTAGTGTCTGCCTTTGTCACTGAGGTGGGTTTTCTGTGTATATCAAAATGCTGGATCCTGTTTACGTATCCAGTCTGTTAGTCTATGTTTTTTTTTTTTTTTGTGTGGGGGGGTGATTAAGTCCATTGATGTTAAGAGATATTAAGGAAAAGTGATTATTACTTCTTGTTATTTTTGTTGTTAGAGGTGGAATTATATTTGTGTGGCTATCTTCTTTTGGGTTTGTTGAAAGATTACTTTCTTGCTTTTTCTAGGGCATAGTTCGCTCTTTAGGTTGGAGTTTTCCATCTTTTATCCTTTGTAGAGCTGGATTTATGGAAAGATATTGTGTAAATTTGGTTTTGTCATGGAATATCTTGTTTTCTCTATAGTAATTGAGAGTTTGGCTGGGTATAATAGCCTGGGCTGGCATTTGTGTTATCTTAGGGTCTGTATGATATCTGCCCAGGATTTTCTGGCTTTCATAATCTCTGGTGTAATTCTGATAGGTCTGCTTTTATATGTTACTTGACCCTTTTCCCTTACTGCTTTTAATATTCTTTCTTTGTTTAGTGCATTTGGTGTTTTTACTGTTATGTGATGTTATGTGAATTTCTTTTCTGGTCTAGTCTATTTGGAGCGCGGAAGGCTTCTTGTATGCTCATGGGCATTTCTTTATGTTAGGGAAGTTTTCTTCTATAATTTTGTTGAAGATATTGACTGGCCCTTCAAGTTAGGAATCTTTGCTCTCTTCTATACCTATTATCCTTAGGTTTGGTCTTCTCATTGTGTTCTGGATTTCCTGGATGTTAGGAGATTTTTGCATTTTGTATTTTCTTCGATTGTTGTGTCAATATTTTCTATTTTATTTTCTGCACCTGAGATTCACTCTTCTATCTCTTGTATTCTGTTGGTGATGATGGCATCTATGACTCCCGATCTCTTTCCTAGGTTTTCTAACTCCAGGGTTGTCTCCCTTTGTGATTTCTTTATTGTTTCTATTTCCATTTTTAGATCTTCGATGGTTTTGTTCATTTACTTTGCCTGTTTGATTGTGTTTTCCTGTATTTCTTTAAGGGAGTTATTTATGTCCTTCTTAAAGTCCTCTATCAGCATCATGAGAAGTAATTTTAGATCTGAATCTTGCTTTTCTAGTGTGATGGTGTATCCAGGACTTGCTATGGTTGGAGAATTGGGTTCTGATGATGCCAAGTAACCTTGGTGCTGTTACTTATGTTCTTATACTGGCCTCCCACTGTCTCATTTTCTCTAGTGCTACCAGCCCTTGATGTGCCTGTCCTTCTTGTGATACTGGCCGTGTCAGAACTCCACAGTGTTCCTCTGTTTCTGTGATCCTGTGATTCTGTGAACCTGTGATCCTGAGATCCTGGGTGTGTCAGAGCTCCTGGGAGTCAAGCTGCCTCAGGAACCCTGAGATCCTGGTGCGACCAAGCTCCTGGGATGCTGGTATTCTGTGATCCTACGGTCCTGGGCTTGTTAGAGTGCCTGAGAGTTGAGCTTCTCTGGGTGTTGTGGGACTGGCTGTGGAGTTCTCTCCCAAGGTCTTCTCAGGGCACCTGCTAAGACTGGAAGGAACCCATGTCACCATGGGTCAGGTGGAGTTCCTGGGTGCCTGGGTCCCTCTGGTCTCTTATCAGAATTTGTCTCTAATGCCTTGTTCTCAAAATGGGTCCTTTTTCAAATAGTCCCATTCATTCCATTTCTTCATTTCCTCCCTGTTTCCCTTTGTTATCCCCATGCAATACCCATTGAACTGTTTTTCCTCAACAAGTTCATGTCCTACCTCCTTGCCTTTTTTTCCCCCCTGTGGAACACTGAGTTTAATTAGGGTTGCTTATACTAGCATAGATTAAGGGTTATTTTAACAGGGGCAACCAGCCAGTGGTTCTGCCACTGAAGAAAAGGACTCTCCATTCCCCAGCAGCAGTTAACTGCCAACAGATCCTCAGGGAGAGGTGGCATCTGGTGAGCCTTTCCCATTCTGTGGTGGAATGATGATGGGCCCAGGCTCCTACAGGTAAATACAGCTGCTGTGTGTTCTGGAGAGCAACATTCATGTTGCATCCTGAAGACATTTCACAGCACTCTTCACCTCCCTCCAGCTATTAGACCAATTTTGTTCTCTCTTACACAATTTCTAAGGCCTTGGGGCGTGATACCAATGGTGCATCCTCTTCCACTATGGCCAGACAAGGCATTCCTCTCCTACATATGTGCTGGGGGACTTGGACCAGCCCGTGTATGCGCTTGGGTTTGTGGCTCAGTCTCTGGAAGCTCCCAGGGGTCTGGGTTAGTTGACATTGTTGGTCTTCATATGAGGTTGCCATCCCCTTCAGTTCCTTCAATCCTTCCTCTAAGTCTTCCATAGGGGTCCACAACCTCTTTCCAATGCCTGGCTGACTGAATCTGCATCTGTTTCAGCGGCTGGTAGAGTTTCTCAGAGGCAGCATCCTGTCTGCAACCACAACATAGCATCAGTAACAGTGTTAGGGCTTGATGCTTGCCCATGAGAAAGATCCCAAGTTAGACTGGTAACTGGTCAGCCATTCATTCACTCTCTGCTTCATTTTTGTCCCTGCATTTCTTTTAGACAGGAGCAATTTTTTTTTGAGATTTGTCTTTTCATTTATTTTTTTATTTTTACTTTTAGATATTTTCTTTATTTACATTTCAAATGGTATCCCCTGTCCTAGTTTCCCTTCTGAAAATCTCCTATCCCTCCCCACTCCCCCTGCTCCACAACTCACTCACTCCCATTCCTGGTGCTGGCATTCCCCTATACTGGGGCATAGAACCTTCACAGGACCAAGGGACTCTCCTTCCATTGATGACCGACTAGGCCATCCTCTGCTACATATATAGCTAGAGCCACAAGTTCCACTGTATGTTTTCTTTGATTGGCGGTATAGTTCCAAGGAGCTCTGGGGGTACTGGATTTGTTCATATTGATGTTCCTCCTATGGGGCTTCAGACCCCTTCAGCTTCCTGGGTACTTTCTCTGGCTCCTTCATTGGGGACCTTGTGCTCCGTCCAATGGATGACTGTGAGCACCCACTTCTGTATTTGCCAGGCACTGGCAGAGCCTCACAGGAGACAGCTATATCAGGCTCCAGTCAGCAGACTCTTGTTGGCATCTGCCTAGTGTCTGGGATTGGTGGTTGTTTATGGAATGGATCTCGTGGCTGGGCAGTCTCTGGATGGTCATTTCTTCTGTCTCAGCTCCAAACTTTGTCTCTATAACTCCTTCCATGGGTATTTTGTTCTCCATTCTAAGAAGGAATGAAGTATCCACCCTTTGGTCTTCCTTCTTGAGTTTCATGTGTTTTGCAGATTGTATCTTGGGTATTCTAAGTTTCTGGGCTAATATCCATTTATCAGTGAGTGTATATCATGTGTGTTCTGTTGTGATTGGGTTACCTAACTCAAGATGGAAAGATCTCCCAGGCTCATGGATTGGCAGGATTAAAAAAGTAAAAATGGCTATCTTGCTGAAAGCAATCTACAGATTCAATGCAATCCCCATCAAAATTCCAACTCAATTCTTCACTGAGGTAGAAAGGGCAATTTGCAAATTCATCTGGAAAAACAAAAAAAAACCTAGGATAGCAAAACCTATTCTCAACAATAAAAGAACCTCTGGGGGGATCACCATGCCTGACCTCAAGCTGTACTACAGAGCAATTGTGATAAAAACTTCATGGTACTGGTACAGTGACAGACAGATCAGTGGAATAGAATTGAAGACCCAGAAATGAAGTGGATTCTCACAGGCATCCATTGGACTGAGCATAGGGTCCCCAATGAAGAAGCTAGAGAAAGGACCCAAGAAGCTGAAGGGGTTTGCAGCTCCATAGGAGGAACAACAATATGAACTTACCAGTACTCCCAAAGCTCCCTGGGACTAAACCACCAACCAAAGAAAACACATGGTGAGACTCATGGCTCTAGCTGTATATGTAGCAGAGGATGGCCTAGTAAGTCATCAATGGGAGGAGAGGCCCTTGGTCCTGCCTGTGAAGGCTCTGTGCCCCAGTATAGGGGAATGCCAGGGCCAGAAAGAGGGAGTGGGTGGGTTGGTGAGCAGGGGGAGAGGGGACAGGATAGGGGATAGGTGGTTTTCAAAGGGGAAACTAGGACAGGGGATACAGTTTGAAATGTAAATAAAGAAAATAATAAAAAGAAAAAAAAGAGCCCCCATTTTTCCTAGCTGTTTATTTTGGAATTAGATTTATATATTTGTTCCTGAAGTATGTTTCTTTAAGCAGCAGAATGATGAATCCTGTTTACATAACCAGTCTGTTACACTGTTTCATTTATTAATGAACTGAGTATATTGATGTTGAGAGATATTAATGACCAATGATTGTTACTTCCTGTTAATTTGTTGGTGGAGGTGTTATTGTGTGTGGGTGTGATTAACTTCTTTTCTATTTGTTGTGAGATGATTAATTTCTTCTATTTTCTTGGGTGTAGTCACCCTCCTTGTTTTTGAGTTTTTCTTCTACTATCCTCTGTAGGGATGGATTATAGATATTGTTTAAATATTGTTTTGTCGTAGAATATCTTGGATTCTCCATCTATGGTGATTGAGAGTTTCCCTGGTTATAGTAATGTGGGTTGGCATCTGTGATCTCTTAGGGTCTGCAAGACATCTGTCCAGGATTTTTCTAGCTTTTAGAGTTTCTGTTGAGAAGTCAGGTGTAATTCTGAAAGTCCTGTCTTTATATGTTACTTGACCTTTTCAAACCCTTGCAGGTTTTAGTATTATTTTTTGTTCTGTACATTTAGTGTTTTGAGGATGTGGCAGGAGGATTTTCTTTCTTGTCTATTTATTTTGTGTTCTATAAGTTTCTTGTAAGTTTATGGCTTTATCTTTCTTTAGATTAGGGAAGTTTTCTTCTATGATTTTGCTGAAGAAGTTTTCTGGCCCCTTGACCTGGAAATATTCATACTCTTCTATTCCTATTTTCTTAGTTTTGGTCTTTTCACTTCCAAATTTGCTGGATGTTTTGGGCTAGGAACTGTTTACACTTGGCATTTTCTTTGACTGATCAAAGATCTTATATGGTATTTTCTATGGCTGAGAGTCTTTCTTCCATCCCTGGTATTCTGTTGGTAATGCTCGTGTCTGTAGTTCCTCTTCTCTTTTCTAGGTTTTCTACCTCTAGGGCTAACTCCATTTGTGATTTTTTTTTTTTATTTTCTCTATTTCTATTTTTAGGTCATGGACCATTTTGTTCAATTCCTTTACCTGTTTGATTGTATTTTCCTCTTTTTTCTTTGTGGGATTTATTTCCTCTTTATAGCCTTCTACCTGTTTGCCTGTGTTATCCTGTATTTTTGGTAAGGGAATTATTTACATCCTCCCTAAAGGTCTCTATCATCTTCATTATATGGGATTCAAGGTCAGCATCATGATTTTCAGGTGTGTTACAGCATCCAGGGTTTGCTGTGGTAGAAGAGCTGTGTTCTGATGGTGACAAATTGTATTGATTTCTGTTGTTTATGCTCTTTCACTTGCCTTTTGGTGTTAACTAGTCTAGGTGTCTCAGATTCAAGGCCTTTCTGGAGGCAAGTGGAACTGTGTGCCCTGGGTTAGGGCACGCCTTCTTCAAGGCTGTCAGTGCTGTGTCTGGTTAGAGCAGGCTTCTGTGTCCTGGTTAGAGGTATCCTTCTTGGAGACAGGCAGGGCTGTGGTGCAGGGCAGTAGGCAAGTCTATCTGTCAGGGGTGCAGACAGGATTCGTGGGGTGGGGCTCTGGAATGGTGGAACAGAGCCCATGTCTGCTGGGCTTTGTTGGAGGCCCCAGGTGACATGGTTATTGGGGTGGGCCTCACCTGTGTCCTGGTTAGAACAGTCCTTCTGGGAGACAGGTAGGGCTATTGTGTGGGAGAGTGGGCATGCCAATCTGCCATGGGTGTAGGTGGAAGTGCAGAATGGAAGGGCAATGGGGCTCTGGCAGAGCAGGACAGATCTTATGTCTTCTGGGTCCTGTGGGGGCCCCAGCTGACATGGATATTGGGGTTGGGGGGGTCTCACCTGTGTTCCTTGTTTGAGCAAACCTCCTGGGAGACAGGAAGGCTGTGGGATTGGGGAGTGGGTATGCCAACCTCATTATTATTATTATTATTATTATTATTATTATTATTACTATTATTATTATTATTAGGCATCAATCATACCATGGCACATGGGGGTCAGTTCTTTCCTTCTACCTTTATGTGGGACCTGGGGATTGAACTCTGGTCATAGGTTTGTTTGGCATGCACCTTTATTTGCTGATCCATGTCTCTGTTGCCATCTTCATTTTTGAGATAGGGTCTCTTTGGATCGGAGATCACCATTTGAACATGTCAGTGAGCTCCAGACCACAGTTTGGAGAGGTGGGCAGAACACATGTGTGCTTGAGGTGTCCATAGTACGGAATTAAAAAGGGGTGGGAAGGACAGCTCCCCCACGCCCAAGGTCACCAGTATGATCCTCAGGACTTGCTGTGATTCTCTGCAAAGAGGGGACAACAGCCCCTGCCTCCCCTCTCCTCAGGACACTAAATTCTGAGAACTTCTTTTCAGTGGTTTGTCCTGCCCCCAACCCACCAGGCTTCCTGGCCATCATCCTTTTGTCATGGTTCTGAGGAGGAGAGAGGAAGGCAAGGAACTCTGATCCAGGCCTAGGTCCCTGCACAGAGAAGAGAGGGCTCAGGCTAGCTTTGTTTCAACTTTAGACTTTCCATTTCTATCTTCACAGACCTGATACGGCAATTTTACTATATCTCCTGGGGTTGTGGGAGAATCCAGGGGCTTAGGAACATTTGCACCAGGGTGTATAGTTTAGTGTTGGTGTCAGCTTTGGTTAGAGAAACTTTTTTTTTTCCCAGCAGGAACTGTATAGACTCATAGTCAAAAGTTCTGAGAATATGTGACTGTTGAGTCCCTACATAGGAGAATATATTTCCCCATCTTCCTCAAAGTTCAGAGAACATCATGGGGCAGGAAGGAGTGGACACTATTTTCCAGACATGATGCTGTGTTGTACTAAGCATCTGTGATTGTCTATTACAAGACCTGCAAAAGTCTATGCTTGACATTCTGTCACAGAGATAGAAGAAGTTCTTGGAGAACCTGCCCTTTCATGAAGACTTAGAGGCAGTTGATGGCTGCACGAAGAGGAGGAAGAAGAGGAAGAGAAGGAAGAAGATGATGATGATATCTTTCTTTAGGTGTACTGTCTACTCCTCCTCTCTTCCTGTTTTTAATTTTCCTTCCTCCTCTCCTTCCTCTTTCTTTCTTTCTTGCTTGGTTGCTTGCTTCTCCCTTTGCCTCCATTTTCTCCATCTCTTTTTCCTCCTCTTCTTCTTAAACATGTTAGTAAGGGCATTGCAAAGAAGCAGAGAGTACTGTCTGGATCTGAGATCTGGATCTTTCTATTAAGACATTCACTTGATCAGGTGAGGGTTGTCCTATTATAGATAAGAATCTACATTTCTCAGTCTATTGATCAGAAACTTACTTATACCTAAAAATATCTCCATAGAAACATCTAGTATTTGACCTAACATCTGGGTAACATGATCCAGCCAATGATACATGAGGCTCACCAGATATGTATCTACCTCTTGTCAAGTTGACCCCAGATGTCTCTCTTATGTCATGATTAATTGCCAAAACAAGGACATCATATAGTTTCACATTCATCTAACAGGATACAACCATCATGCAACAGGTAGTGTGAATCTTAAACTTGACAGAACCTAGAATCACCCAGGAGGAAGGCCCCTGTGTATGCTTATAGGGAAGAATCTTGATGAAATAATTGACATGGCAGAGCCATTCCCTGGAGAGGATTCTGGACTGTTTACAATGGAGAAAGGGAGTGAAGCTTGCCTGTATCCCTAATCTACTGACTGCGATGATGTGACTAGACTCTTCAAGTTCCTTGAGCTGTCAGCCAAACAAATTCTTTCTCTTTAAATTATTTGTCAGAGTATTTTCTTACAGCCGCAGGAAAAGAAACCGAGTTATTGTGTACATAGGAAACCCATGAGCCCCTTTCCCAGAAAGGAATGTAATGTCCTTTCAGAAAGTCTACCCTTCTGCTTCATATTTCATACCAATAGTATCATGTGAATTTAAAAAGACTTAAATGCTGTGTTACATGGCCAGCAATCTTTTAAAAGTTTTTAGATTTAAGTGCATGCATGTGCATATGCACACATGTGTGGATTGCTGAAAGGTCAGAAAATGGTGTCAGACCATGTGACAGTTGTGGGCCACTTGATGTGGGTGCTGGGAAAAGTTGTGGATAGCCCTGGGGTTAATTATATTTGATGTTAATTCTGTTCTCCTGTGAGTGGCTTCAAACAAGGAACGAGTCAGCCCTCAGGTGATTTCCTGTAAACCTGCTTTCCACCTTAATTTGTAAAATGGAGGAAAAGTTATGATTGGGCAGATAAAAGGGAAGTGGAGTGGAAGGAGGGAGAGAGAAGAAGGAGGAAATGGAAGAGGAAGAGGACACAGAGGAGGAGGAGGAGGAAGAAGAAGAAAAGCAGAGCAGAAGCACATGGCCTGGAGAAACCTCACATTCTAAGGGGTCTCATAGATGTGGAAGATGATAGTGTAGCAGATCTGCCCAATCTAGGCACACAGCATGTATTCATATTAATTGACTTGTGTTTTCATTGCTGGGGCATATTTGGGATGGAGAGATTAATGGCAACAGGGAAACATACTCAGGTCCTTTGGAAAAACAAGCAGTCAACCAGAGAACTATCTCCCCAGAACTCATTTCCCCATTAATTTAGTGTGTGCCTCTGTGTGTTTGTATATGTGGGCGCTCATACACACTGCACTGTACCTTTGTAGAGCGTAGAGGAAAACCTGGAGGGTATGTTAAGCACTTTCTGTGCTTTCTGTCTGAGAAAAAAAAATCTCTCATTGACATGGAACTTTGCCATGCAGATCAGAAACTTCCAGGGAGCCATCTGCTTCCACCTTCTACCTTTTAAAAAAACATTTGGGCTGGTGAGATGGCTCAGTGGGTAAGAACACCTGACTGCTCTTCCGAAGGTGATAAGTTCAAATCCCAGCATCCACATGGTGGCTCACAACCATCTGTAACGAGATCTGGCGCCCTCTTCTGGAGTGTCTGAAGACAGCTACAGTGTACTTACATATAATAAATAAAATAAATCTAAAAAACATTTATTTATTTATTTATTTACATCCCAAATGCTGCCCTCCAGTCCCTCTCCCATTCTTCTCTGAGAGGGTGGGGCCCCCACTGAGTATCATACATCCTTGTCATATCAAATTTCTGTCAGATTAGGTGCATCCTCTCCCACTGAGGCCAAACAAGGAGAGTGGGTACCACAGTCATCTGCACTCTATCTTGATACTGCTGAGATTATGGGGCATGCCATTATACGCAATTTCTCCCTTTTCTTCTTTTCCTCCCTCCCTTCCCCCTCCCTCCCTCCCTTCCTTCCTCCCTCCCTCCCTCCCTCCCCTTCTCCCTTCCTTCCTTCCTTCCTTCCTTCCTTCCTTCCTTCCTTCCTTCCTTCCTCCCTCCCTCCCTCCCTCCCTCCCTCTGTTCTTTCCTCCCCCCCCCCACCTTGCTCTGGGAACAGAAGTTTCCTCACTATTGTGAGGCAAGTGTTTATTGACTGAGCCATCTCTCCAGCCCCTCCTTCCCCTTTTGGATCTAGGCTAGCCTTAGACTACATAAAAAAGGATGACTTTGAACTCTGGTCCTCCCGCCTTCATCTCTCCTGAACTACACAGTGATGCACAGTCTACTTTCTTGTCAGGTCTTCTCCCAGCCCAGATTGAACTAGGGCACACCCTTGTGTTCTCCTTTACCCTATTTCCTGTGTTTCAAAAGGCCACCTTCAAAGGTCCTTAGGGTGAAGTTTCCAAGATGAATTGGAATGGAACATACACCCTATATACCGGAAGAAAAGTGCAAGCATAGCTGAGTAGAGGGGAATGGGAAGGGAAGCTAAAGAAAGGTTTAGAAAGATGGGCAGAACTTATTTGCATGTTATAAAAAGTCACCAGAAAATTCTGAGCAGTGGACAGTATGTTCTGATTTAGGATTTCTAAGACCTGTGTAATGATCCCCCTGGAGTGATCAGTGTTCTAAGAGCTGGGAAGGTATCTCAGTGCATAAGAGTGTTTAATATGTAAATATGACAGACTGCATTTGGATCCCCAGACTTATGTAAAAGCTGTGCATGGCTGTGAATGCCTGTAACCCCAGCACTGGGAGACAGGAAATGGGCTTATCCTGGAAACTCACTGGTTATCCAGGCTAGCAGATATGTCAAACTTGAGATTCAACAAGACCACACTTTAAGAGCAGAGGGCAGAGAAGTAGAAGTACAGCAGGCTACCCAATGCTATCCTTTGGCCTCTGCACACAAGGTTACAAGTGTACTCCCTCTGCAATTCATGCATCACACAGACACACACACACACACACACACACACACACACACACACACACACACACACACACTTGAAGGTTCCTGTAGGACAAAGGACTGGGCTGGGATCAGAAGGCTCGAGAGAGGGAATGGATTCTGGTGTCTTCAGAACAGACTTGGAGATCTGTGAAAGGGACAGATGCCAGCTACTGGAAGTTGGAGAAAACTGGTCTAAAAGAGACTGTCTCTGCCACAAGGACTTGGAAGGCAGAGAGAGACCCCATGCCTTCTGGACTTTATTTTTCCTAGATCACTGTGTGTAATCAATGTATATTTGTGAATGACTTTAGCCAGAATTGAGGGAACTGAGCTCTCTGGGATTGAGATCACATGGGCTTTAGGGGTGTGTGGGCAGATGTTATAGTTTGGTGCTGGGTGGAGCCTAATGATTCATTCGAGGGGGTGCGAGTTCTAATAATATCCAGGTTAGTGATCTCATCTCTAGGAGTATGTAAATGGGAATGTTCTGTGCCTGGAGTGGTTGTAGATGAACTTTCTAATCCAGGGAATTGTTAAAGTCAGTTTAGTTTAAACAGTCTAGTGTCCTAGTAGGCTGGGGGAAGGTGGGCTTTCTGAACATTCCACACTTCTAGTGGCATTTGAGACAGCCAATTTTTTTTTTCATTAATAATTTCAGACATATGTGTTTTGAACAAATTTACCCTACTTCTTCCCCTCCCATTCTCCCTATACCCCCTCCATGTTTCCCTCCCAACTTCAGTACTGCTTTTCATTGTCTTCCTCTGTGTCCTACCTTGCCCCCCTCCCAAACCCAAACTCTGCCTCAGTCTTTCTCTCCCTGTGCTCTCTCCCCCTTTTATAAATAATTTTTCCTCTCTTCTCAATTTACACCTGCTTCTCATTTGGAGGAGTTTCCTTCTGATGTCTCTACCCTTGCCTTTGAACCTGTTGTTTTAAAGCCTCCTTTGGGGGTCCGACAACACCTTCACAGGGATCACCTAAGAGCATTAGAAAACACAGATATTTATATCACAACTCATAAAAGTAGAAAAATTAAAGTTATGAAGTAGCAGTGAAAATAATTTTATGGTTGGAGTGGGATCACCACAACGTGAGGAATGCAGGGTTGTAGCTTTAGGAAAGCTGAGAACTACTGTGTTAGAGTCAAAGCTATCAGGGTCTCTTAAACTTGAAGGTGCTGCCTCCTGGTGGGAAGAACAAAAAAGTGCCTGCTGTCAGCTTGGTAACCTGGCAGATTGGCAGATTTGGGGTGGGCCTCAACCCCTAGGCTAGAATGTATAATTAGCCTGGTAGTCTTACCATCCCCCTCCCCACCTCTTTTTCTTCTTAAAGTGAATTTTGCTTTCATTCAAAACCTAGCGTACATGTTTTATCTTATATTTTATTTCCTTATGTTTTGTTGTTACCTCTGAAAAGCCTATTCCTTCCTAATGGGAGACAGAAAGGGAGTGGGTCCCAATGGGAGGGGAAGTGGGGGAGGAACTGTGAGTAGAGGGAGGAGCAGCTGCAATATATTATATTTATTTATTTAATAAAAGGAAGGGAAAGAAAAATTAGCATACAAAGTAACAGATTTTCTTAGGGCATTTTATACTCAGTTTTGGTTGATTCCCCACTTCTCTCCCTCCCTTCCTTCGTGTTTGTCGTCTTTTATTCAGCCATAAAAATAGAATTGTGAGCTTTGTAGGAAAATGGGTAGAACTGGAAGATATACTAAGAGAAGTAACCCAGTAAACTTGTGGGTCAAATTATAGTGCTTCACAAAGAGGCACATTCATACTCTGGGAAAATCACCACGTAAGAGTGATAATGGGAGAATGAGAGAACAGAAAAGGGGTGTGTGTGTGTGTGTGTGTGTGTGTGATTGTGCATGATTGTGTGTGGTGTGTGTGCAGGTGTGTGATTGTGTCTGATGTGTGAGAGCATGTAAGTGTGTCTGATGTGTGTGGTATGCATTAATGTGAAGTTTGATTGTGTCTGTGTGTGTATGTACTGTGTGTGTTCTATCTGATGCATGTATGATATGTGTGTGTGTGTGTGTGTGTGTGTGTGTGTGTGTGTGTGGTGACATGTCTGTCTGTCTATGATCTATATTAGATAGAGAATGGCTTAGAGAAATACAATGAGAAAACTTTAAAAAGGAACCTTTTATGGACTTTCTCATTTTGGAATTTTTAGTCTTATTGATCTTTTGCTTATATTTTTATTAGATATTTTCTTCATTTACATTTCAAATGTTATCCCCAAAGCACCCTAAACCCTTCCTCTGCCCTGCTCCCCAACCTACCCACTCCTGGTCCTGGCCCTGGCATTCCCCTGTACTGGGGCATATGATCTTCGCTACAATGGAGTACTACTCAGCAATTAAAAACAAGGAATTCATGAAATTCTTAGGCAAATGGATGCATCTGGAAGATATCATCCTGAGTAAGATAACCCAATCACAAAAGAACACACATTATATGCACTCACTGATAAACAGATATTGGCCCAGAAACTTAGAATATCCAATATACAATTTGCAAAACACATGAAACTCAAGAAGAAGGAAGACCAAAGTGTGGATACTTCGTTCCTTCTTAGAAGGGGGAACAATATACTCATGGAAGGAGTTACAGAGACAAAGTTCAGAGCTGAGACAGAAAAAAGGACCATCCAGAGACTGCCCCACTCAGGGATCCATCCTATGTACAACCATCAAACCCAGACACTATTGCATATGCCAGCAAGATTTTGTTGACAGGACCCTGATATAGCTCTCTTTTGTGAGGCTATGCCAGTGCCTGGCAAATACAGAAGTGGATGCTCACAGTCACTTGTTGGATAGAACACAGGGTCCCTAATGAAAGAGCTAGAGAAAGTACCCAAGGAGCTAAAGGGTTCTACAACCCTATAGGAGGAACAACAATATGAACTAACCAGTACCCCCCTCTCCCACCTCCAGCTGTCTCTAGTTGCATATGTAGCAGAGGATGGCCTACTTGGCCATCAATGGGAGGAGAGGCCCTTGGTCTGGTGAAGATCATATGCTTATTTTTTTTTTTTTTAAGAACAAGAGGGAATACACAGGTAGGGAGTTGGGAAGGACCTGGGAGCAGGTGGGGGAGGAGAAACATGTCAAAATATATGTATGAAGAAACCTTTTGTAAAGAGAAAAATCAAGAGCCTTGGGAAGTGGTACACACCTATGTGCGTGTCTTCCTAGCTATGTGGCAAGCTGAGAGAGAATGATCATTTGAGGCCAGGAGTTCCAGAGTACCCTGAACAATATAATGTGACCCTGTTTTAAAAGCAGAACAGCAGTTTGGGCGGTGGCTCAGTGGGTGAGAAGTGTAAAGACTTGTGTTAAACCCTCAGCATTGCTGGGCATGGTGACACACACTTTTAATCTCAGCAGCCAGGAGGCAGAAGCAGGATAGTTTGAGGCTAGAATGAGTTCCAGGACAGTTAGGACTAAAAAGAGAAACCCTGTCTAGAAACCAAAAAGAAAAACAAAACAAAACAAAACAAAACAAAACAATTCCCAGGATTCATGTAAAAAGTTAGTCTATAACCCCAGTGCTAGGGGTATGGATAGGGAGACAGAAAGAATCATTAAGACTTGCTTGCTGCCAATCTAGCTCCAGGTTTAGTGAGAGGCACTGTTTCAAAGGAACAAAGTGGAGATTGATAGAGGAAGACTTCCAATATCTTCTTCAGTTCCCATACACACACACACACACACACACACACACACACACACACACATCGCAGCACAAGACAAAAGCTGTCAGCCATGTAGACAGAGGCACAAGGCATATGTGTAAGCATCTGGACAGTGGCCCATGACAGGAGGAGAGGTCAGAAGGCCTGGAATAGACTTGAATAAAATCTATGTAAATCTGTTTACTTCAATAACAAACAGCAACGTGTTCCCCATAGCTACGCACATTCCAGTGAAGTCCCGCTTGGCAGGCTGAGAGGCCTGGAAGCACTCATGAGGCAAAGAGTTTCAAGGAAACTCATCCTCCTGGAACCTCGGCATTCTCATAACCCGTATACTCAAACCCTATCCCCGAGTTAGTCTGGTGTATGGATCCACGTGTTCTCTTTCAGTATTATTTTATTATAAGTGCCTTTATAGATTGAATTCTGACATAGCTAAGCCTTCGCCAGTGTTCCAATGTCCTAGAAAATCCTTGAATTCAGTAGGAATTCAGTGAGAAGGTAATCTATTCANACAGATTTTCTTAGGGCATTTTATACTCAGTTTTGGTTGATTCCCCACTTCTCTCCCTCCCTTCCTTCGTGTTTGTCGTCTTTTATTCAGCCATAAAAATAGAATTGTGAGCTTTGTAGGAAAATGGGTAGAACTGGAAGATATACTAAGAGAAGTAACCCAGTAAACTTGTGGGCCAAATTATAGTGCTTCACAAAGAAGCACATTCATACTCTGGGAAAATCACCACGTAAGAGTGATAATGGGAGAATGAGAGAGCAGAAAAGGGGTGTGTGTGTGTGTGTGTGTGTGTGTGTGTGTGATTGTGCATGATTGTGTGTGATGTGTGTGCAGGTGTGTGATTGTGTCTGATGTGTGAGAGCATGTAAGTGTGTCTGATGTGTGTGGTATGCATTAATGTGAAGTTTGATTGTGTCTGTGTGTGTATGTACTGTGTGTGTTCTATCTGATGCATGTATGATATGTGTGTGTGTGTGTGTGTGTGTGTGTTGACATGTCTGTCTGTCTATGATCTATATTAGATAGAGAATGGCTTAGAGAAATACAATGAGAAAACTTTAAAAAGGAACCTTTTATGGACTTTCTCATTTTGGAATTTTTAGTCTTATTGATCTTTTGCTTATATTTTTATTAGATATTTTCTTCATTTACATTTCAAATGTTATCCCCAGAGCACCCTAAACCCTTCCTCTGCCCTGCTCCCCAACCTACCCACTCCTGGTCCTGGCCCTGGCATTCCCCTGTACTGGGGCATATGATCTTCGCTACAATGGAGTACTACTCAGCAATTAAAAACAAGGAATTCATGAAATTCTTAGGCAAATGGATGCATCTGGAAGATATCATCCTGAGTAAGATAACCCAATCACAAAAGAACACACATTATATGCACTCACTGATAAACAGATATTGGCCCAGAAACTTAGAATATCCAGTATACAATTTGCAAAACACATGAAACTCAAGAAGAAGGAAGACCAAAGTGTGGATACTTCGTTCCTTCTTAGAAGGGGGAACAATATACTCATGGAAGGAGTTACAGAGACAAAGTTCAGAGCTGAGACAGAAAAAAGGACCATCCAGAGACTGCCCCACTCAGGGATCCATCCTATGTACAACCATCAAACCCAGACACTATTGCATATGCCAGCAAGATTTTGTTGACAGGACCCTGATATAGCTCTCTTTTGTGAGGCTATGCCAGTGCCTGGCAAATACAGAAGTGGATGCTCACAGTCACTTGTTGGATAGAACACAGGGCCCCTAATGAAAGAGCTAGAGAAAGTACCCAAGGAGCTAAAGGGTTCTACAACCTTATAGGAGGAACAACAATATGAACTAACCAGTACCCCCCTCCCCCACCTCCAGCTGTCTCTAGTTGCATATGTAGCAGAGGATGGCCTACTTGGCCATCAATGGGAGGAGAGGTCCTTGGTCTGGTGAAGATCATATGCTTATTTTTTTTTTTTTAAGAACAAGAGAGAATACACAGGTAGGGAGTTGGGAAGGACCTGGGAGCAGGTGGGGGAGGAGAAACATGTCAAAATATATGTATGAAGAAACCTTTTGTAAAGAGAAAAATCAAGAGCCTTGGGAAGTGGTACACACCTATGTGCGTGTCTTCCTAGCTATGTGGCAAGCTGAGAGAGAATGATCATTTGAGGCCAGGAGTTCCAGAGTACCCTGAACAATATAATGTGACCCTGTTTTAAAAGCAGAACAGCAGTTTGGGTGGTGGCTCAGTGGGTGAGAAGTGTAAAGACTTGTGTTAAACCCTCAGCATTGCTGGGCATGGTGACACACACTTTTAATCTCAGCAGCCAGGAGGCAGAAGCAGGATAGTTTGAGGCTAGAATGAGTTCCAGGACAGTTAGGACTAAAAAGAGAAACCCTGTCTAGAAACCAAAAAGAAAAACAAAACAAAACAAAACAAAACAAAACAAAACAAAACAATTTCCAGGATTCATGTAAAAAGTTAGTCTATAACCCCAGTGCTAGGGGTATGGATAGGGAGACAGAAAGAATCATTAAGACTTGCTTGCTGCCAATCTAGCTCCAGGTTTAGTGAGAAGCGCTGTTTCAAAGGAACAAAGTGGAGATTGATAGAGGAAGACTTCCAATATCTTCTTCAGTTCCCATACACACACACACACACACACACACACACACACACACACACACACATCGCAGCACAAGACAAAAGCTGTCAGCCATGTAGACAGAGGCACAAGGCATATGTGTAAGCATCTGGACAGTGGCCCATGACAGGAGGAGAGGTCAGAAGGCCTGGAATAGACTTGAATAAAATCTATGTAAATCTGTTTACTTCAATAACAAACAGCAACGTGTTCCCCATAGCTACGCACATTCCAGTGAAGTCCCGCTTGGCAGGCTGAGAGGCCTGGAAGCACTCATGAGGCAAAGAGTTTCAAGGAAACTCATCCTCCTGGAACCTTGGCATTCTCATAACCCGTATACTCAAACCCTATCCCCGAGTTAGTCTGGTGTATGGATCCACGTGTTCTCTTTCAGTATTATTTTATTATAAGTGCCTTTATAGATTGAATTCTGACATAGCTAAGCCTTCGCCAGTGTTCCAATGTCCTAGAAAATCCTTGAATTCAGTAGGAATTCAGTGAGAAGGTAATCTATTCAACAACAATCTAGAGAAGGTGAAACTAATTAGGCATTACAAAGAATGGAGCCAGAATAGCTCAGGCCTAGTCTGCAGAGTAGCCACCCAAAGCAAGGAAATACACAATGGCCTAATAGCTGGGTTTACCGCGAAAGAGTTAGGGAATCCCACTGAGACAGGAATCTTCACCACAGCCAGGTATAGCAGACTACATTGCATATTAGAAGCAAATTGGTAAATTCTTCTGACAAATGGAGATTCCCCACAGATACTTAAAAGAACAGCCAAGTTATACTCATACAAGAATTTACCAAGGCCTAGGAAATAGGGGGGTTGTGGTATTACATTATTCATGAGAAGGTCTGCTAGAGCAGAACCCCCTTTCACAAGGCTCAAAGGAGTAGCACAAATTGTGACTAGGGTGTGAAATCCTTACCTGTCATTAGCTGACCCTAGGCAGAGCTGCTTTATCTTCACTGTAAATATTACCTGGTTCCTGTAAGTCCTTTTGAAGTCATTTCGTTGTTTTGTGTCAGGTAACTTCAATGTACTTTGCCTGCCTGCTGTGACATCCTACCCCTGTTTTCTGTATTATATAAGACTGGTGTTCACTTTGTGAAAATACACTCAGATTCTACACACCCTCTCGTGTAGTCTCTGTCACCCACTTTCACTGAATCCTTGTGCACTTGCCTCCAGAGATCCGATCCACGCAGAAAGGGGACCAAAAGGTCTACAGCACCCCATCTATGTGTGAGACCCTTATCATCTTCAATCTGTACTGGAGAACTTGGTGCAGAAGTCCTCCAGAGAAGACTCCAGGTACTTCATGAGAAGAACAAAGTTCCCACTTTAGGCTCAGCAAGAACCTAGTTGGGTCAGAGAGGCCTCATGGTCCCAGGGTAAAGAAAGTCCCTGGGGCTGTGTTGAAGTCATAGGCTGAGTTAGACTGTCAATCTAAAGAGATGGCTATTAACTTTGAATGAATGAAATGGGGTTGAGAATGGCTAGTGCAAATGGCCTTTAGGGACATGTGTAGAAGTGTGGAAGGAACCAGTGTCCAGGTGTTTTTCTCCTGGAACATCTGCATGAGGGTCATAATTAATGGATTGCTCTTGAGAACAATTATTATCCTAGTCTAGGCTGATAAGAGGGTACCATGGAGTTGGTCTGTGGTGAGAGTTCCAGAAAACATGTAGAAATTCCAGAGAAGGGAGTTCTGGGGGTTCAACATGGGGAAGACCCTAGAAGATTATCCTCGGAGAGGGTTCATGGGGAGGGAGTTGGGAGATTACAACACAGAAAAGGGCTTAGTAGGTATTAGTGGGCTCAGCAAAGGATGCCTCTGAATTGCAGGATATGACTCAAATCTGGGAGTACAGAGTCTTTCTGGGAGAATGTGAGGGGGGATGAATAGAATTAGTCAGCATCCTTGTAAGGCAGCCATGCAGGACTGTTTCTGGTAGAAACAATGGTGTCAGCTTTGATCAGTAAGGGCCATCCTAAGGTTTGGGATCTTGGTGTTGGGGGGGGGGTGTCTATGGAGATGAGTTATCAGAGAATATGATTATAGGAATATGAAGGAGAGCTCTGGAGAGAGATACTTGATGGAAAAGGGATAGTTTCAGGGATGAGTTTTGGGTGCCAGGGGAGGGAGACTCCTAAGGGTGGTGGATGAAGATTTAGTTTTCATGTGTGGAGTATGGAGAAAAAAGGAGGAGGGCATGTATTTGGTCAGCTAAGAGTGAGTTGTCCGCACTTCTGCCATGGATCCTATTTTGCAGTGCTGATGGGTTACTGCACTTTTTGTTTCTCATCAGAGATGATTTGCTCTGCAGTAAATAGCAATCAACAAAGAGACCCCACAGACAGTCAAAGTGCAGAGACCAAGTACAGGTAGAGTCCTTAGTCCTAGATGAGACATCTACTTCACGCTATTCCTAATGACTCAGGGAACTTTTCAGAAGAGGGAGCAGAAAGATCTTAAAAGCCAGAGAAGGTGGGGAGAACTGTCAGAAAATGTCTTCAGGATACGTAAGGGCCGTTGCACTTATGTATGCTGTGTTTGTCTGCATAAGACCTATGCAACATCAAGCCATTCAACATTCCAGCCTAGATAGAAGAGCCCCACTCCTAAGTTGAGGAGCTTTGAATAGGGACAATGAATTTTCTTCAGGGTGGTGTTCCCTGTTATGCCCATGTTACCGTGGATGGCCCTACACTCATGCACACATGGGCAGCATTGTATAAGCGGACTCAGTGGTCTGTGAAAAGAGGTTCTGAGAAGGGAACTCAGGGATGTATAAAATGAAGGCACAGTATACATGTACAAAATTCCCAAGGAACAAATTAAGGAAAAAGGTATAAGGGACTATAAGGAGTATATTTAAAAGGATAAGAAATAAGGGTTCAGTTGTGGAGGCCTAATAGAGTTGGAGTATTCTTGGAAAAATTCTGGGGTGTGGTATATAGGAATTTTGTGAAGACTTTTTTGGGGGGAAAAGTTTGGAGGAGTTGAGGAATTATATCAAGGTCCACTTAAGGGCACTTAATTCATGGACATTTGTGGAGGGCCTCTCTCTGTCTCTGTCTCTGTCTCTCTCTCTCCCCCTCTCTTCTGTATGTGGTGTGTGTATGTCTGTGTATGTGATTAGTATGTCAGACTCTGAAGGTATCTTGGGCATATGTAAATGTGTCTTGGTGCTTTACTTAACCTGAGGAGGATGCTATGGATGGGTGGATAGGCTAAAGATACCTGGAAGGCGGGTTGACAGAACTAATTTTAGTCAGGGATGCTTGGAGGAGAAGGTCCCACGGGTGTGGGGGGTTGAAGTTGGAGGTGGGTCAGTGGTTTAATGAGAACATGAGACATTTGAGTAGGCCCTAGAACATGGGATAGAGCTGGAAGATGACAGAGTTTGCTTGCCAAGAAAGCTTTACTGCCCTTAGTCCTCCCCACCTTTTCCCATGTTAGTAGCATTTTTGGTATACAACCTGGGGTCCCCTTTCTTCATACTGTTCCCGCAGGACCCAACAGGACTGGAAAGCATGCAATGAGGCTAGAATGGAGCCCCCAATCCACACGGAGAGGTTCCTGTTGGGCTGTGCCATCACCACTACGTGGTCCTCAGGGGACAGAGAATGCAGTAGCTCCGCCCTGAAGCGACCCTCTAGGCCAGTGAAGAGTGAGGAGCCTCCACATAGTATCACATTCCGGGCCACATGAGGCCGTAGCTCCTGAGGCACCTTGAGGAGGCTCTGTTCAGCCATGGCTGGGAGGCCCATGGGCGACAATCCTGGAATCTCCGGGGGATGGAATAGGAGCTCTGGGCACTGGAATAACTCCTTTCCCAGAGTGACAGTCCGTCCATCAGGAAGCTTCAGGGTTTGCTTGCACTCCTGATCTGGGCGGGCCTGTTCCTTTTGGAAATCTGGGGCCAAATAGCAGTAATGATGTTTGATGTTCTCCACCAAGTCCAGGTCTTCCTGTTGCAACGAGAAGCCAGAGCCTAGGAGCATCTCTGCTAGGAAGGCAGTAAGATGGTTGCCTGCCAGGTCCAAGCGTTGGATGGCATGGGGTAGGTTGTAACCCTGAACAACTGGCACCGTGTAGCTGACTCCGTGGCCGGTGTCCACAACAAGGCCATTGACACGCCCGTGAGCGTAGACTGACAGTACAGATTGAGATGCCACGTATAAGGCTGGGGAGTGCAGAGACTCAAAGGCTACTTCTACTAGCTTTTCTCGGTTGGTGGCAGGGCTGAAGGGTGGATCTGAAAACAGCAGAGGGTGCTCATGGGTGGCTATTTGGAGATCATGTTCCAAGATGTGTCTCCATATTAGTTCGGCCGCTTCCCAGTCCACCACAATGCCATTGCGAATGGGCTTCACCAACCTCAGTTCTGGCCGGGAGCGGGCGGCCTCCCCAATAAAAGTTTCCAGCTCCGACTGGCCCTTGGTGGCCTGTTTCTTGGGCTGGCAACCCAGGATGGTGGCCACCGTGTAGGTGGGTTGGGACTGTCCTGCAAAGCCTACCTTACAGGTGCCTGTGCCCATGTCAATAACCACAGCACCAGTTTTTGGTGGGAGCCTGTCACCCACCATACTGAGGGAATCTTGCTGTAGACTCTTGCTCACCACATGTGTACTAGAGGTCAGGGGAAGAGGCCCGTGAGTCTTGGGGGCGGGCTGGAACTCTGGGTGTCCATTGACATCCATAGGCTGCAGATGACTTCGTAATGCTGCTTGACGAAGTGGACCTCTTCACACTGGGTGCCAGTAGAAAAGACTGGTCCAGGTCTGGGTTGGCCAGAAAAAGGCAGGATGAGGATGAAACAGTGGTCTGTGACATCATTGTGCTTGCCTTTGCTTCACAATGCAGGGATGAGTTGAGGTCAGGCAGGGGGAAACCTCCTGTATAAACCTTACCTGGGAGAAATGTCTATTTACCAGAGATTCTACACAAGTCTAGCTTGGTCAGATGGTTAGTTTAACTGGGGTTACTTATAGGAGTGTGGGTGAGGGGTTATTTATAGGCACATGGGTAACATACCTAAAGGGTAAAAATATCTCCAGGTGACAAATCTTGATGTCAAAGGTTCTCATACTTAAGGATTCCTGCTCACAAAGATGGTTTCTATCTAAAACCCAGACTGCAGTGCCCAAGGATATCCTTATCTGAAACCCCAGAGGCAGAATTAAGACCAATATGTTTTCCACCAGGCCCCACCCTGATAGGCACTTCCTACTTCAAACCCCACAAAATCTCCAGCCCTGTGCCACAGTGCGCAACCCACGGAGAGGTTGTTGCCCTTCAGTGTTCTAATTAAAGGGCAGTCTTCTGTTGAGGTGGGAGTTTTGCCACTTCATTCCAGTCTGATATAACAATATGGGTGAAGAAAAACATATCTTCTCCAGCAACTGTTAACTGTCTCTATACTCATGGAAAGGGGTGTGGCCTCCTGAGCCCCTAGCATACCAACAGCTAACTGCCTCTAGATCTTGGGGGAGGGGTGAGACCGCCTGTGCCCTCTCCCTTAGTAACTGTTGACTGTTATCAATCCCTGGGGAGAAGTACACTGGCCTTGTGAGGCTCATGTCTGTGATAGACAATCAACAGGCCCATTTTTTTGTAGGTCTCCTGTATGTAATCACAGCTGCAAAGCCATGCCTTGCCAGAGGGCAGTGTTCCACAACAGGACCTCAGAGCACTCATTTCTTTATTACTATCTTCAAAGTGAACAACTTGCAAAGGAAGGTAGGGTCTCTGACTCTGACTCAGTGTCTTTATTGCAGAATCCCCCTCTCTCCTAAAACACACACACACACACACACACACACACACACACACACACACACAATTGACAAGACCAACCCAGAATCCTTTTATGGATACCTTGGCCAGTCTCCCAAGAACATAAATCTGAAGGTAACAGGTCAAACTGACTGGCTTTCTTCCTTTGTTTTTTCTTTTCTTCTTTAAGCTTTTCTTTTTCTTTTTTTAACATTTATTTATTGATGTGTGTGTACATGCACAACTAAATTGCTAGTTGCTATACAATGTATGAAAATGGCACATTTTCCTTCAGCAACAATTAACAATTCATTACTTCCTCAGGAGGAGATATGCCCTCACGGGTACTTCCTCTATCCATTGCGGAAAGTTGGAGGGCCCAAGTGTGTGTGTGTTTGCATAGGTGTTGTGCGTTCGTGGTGGCAGTGACAATGTCATATCTGGATGGCAGTGTTTTATGACACTCTTCTCTTATTCCTTAGCCATTGGTTTCTGTCCTCTCTTTTCCAGTGTTCCCTGGAAATTTGGGTAGGGATAGGAGGGCATTGATGCCCTGTTTAGGATTGAGCGCTCACCAATAACTTCTTCTCTGTACTTTGACCAGGTATGAGTCACTGCACTCACCTTCACCCTCTGTACAAAGGAGCCTCTCTGCTTCTGCCTGAGAAGGGCACTACCCTGTGGGTATTGACATAAATATTTAGAAGGAAGTTTCACAACACATCCATGTCAGGAAAGTACAACAGCATGATGGCTTGTTTGATCATGTGCCCTTACCAGCTGTAGGGTTGCTATATGGGGGTTCACAATATTGTGTTCATTGCCTATCTTGGAGAGAAATTGTGGGGACTTTTGTTTGTTTTCTGAATGTCCATAAGAATAAAAAAATACACTAAGTAAAAACACTTCTTAGTCCTTTCAAACACAGATTTCTGTTATACTTGTAAATTCTGTAGTAGAGAATGAGGTGGCTCAGCATTTAAGAGCAATAGTTCTTGTAGAGGACTTGGGTTCCCGGCAGCTTAAAACCATCCTTAAAACTTCAGTTTCAGGGGGAATCTGATGCCTTCTTCTAAACATGTATACCCCAGATATACATGTAGAAAAAATATTTGTACATAGAAAATAAAAAAAAGTCTAAAATAGCTGAAAGACATAATTTAAGGGCAAACAAGCTAAAACTCAGAGCTTATGTGGATCAGGTTTCACCTCCCACCATGCATTGCAGGGGTTCTAACTTATGGAGCCAGGCATGAGTGCTTTGACCCACAGAGCCACCTCACTAGCCCAAGAAGACATATTCAGAATTCCACTATTAACCTCACATTGTTTATAGGCTTATCACAGTCTTTAGTTTGTTGAGCTATGTACCTTCAATTCCCACTTTATAGCTTTCTATTCCCAACAACAGGCAGGATGTTGAATTTTGTCCAAGGCCTCTTCTGCAGCTACTTAGATGATCATGTGATTCCTCTCCTTAACTCTGTGTGCTGCATTATATTTATTGATTTGCATTTGTTGAACTGACCATGCATTACTGTGTTGAAATAAACTTTGTTGATTTTTAAAGAACAAAAAATTACATCTCTGTTTATTAACCTTTTTGGTAGGAGAGAGAGCTTCCATGCCAAGTGCAGAGGAGAAGACAATCTGTTGAAGTCAATTCTTTCATTCCACCATCTGGGGCCCAGGAATCCAAGTCAGGTTATCCATCATATTTGGTGGCAAGTATTGCTCACTGAGCTAATTTACCAGCTCCAATGCACATAAGCTTAATATGTCTTAAAAATATTTATTTAGAAACCAGCTAATAGAATGATTCCTTATAACTTCCAGACAGTACTATCTTCTCTCTTCTGTATTTATCTCCTTACACCTTAAATAGAACCTTTTCCCATTTCTCCAGTTCCTGTTAGTCCTTTCTCTATTGTTCCCCCAGGCCCCTTCCCTGGTCATGAGTCCTGATTTCTGCAGTTATACCAGGCTATGTATACACACCTGAGCATTTGAAGCTATGAACCTCAGATGAGAGAAAACATGGAGTTTGGTTTTCTTTCTGTGTCTGAGTTACTCCAGTCAGTGTGACCGTTTCTACTTCCATACATTTATCTGAAAAGTGTGATTTTATTTTTCTTCAAAAATTTTCTTCTGAATAGTATTCCATAGTATATATGTACCACATTTTATTATTAATTTACGGTTATAAATGATATATGTTGTTTATATTTCCTAGCGGTTGTGAATAAAACAGTCATGATTATGACTGAACATGTATCTGTGGAGTAGGATGTTGCATCCTTTGGTCATATGACAAGGAGTGGTATAGCAAGGTCGTATGGTAGGTTTGTTTTTAGCTCTTTGATCATTCTTCACATATCATATTATCACAGTGGCTGGACTAGTTTGCAGTTCTGTTCACACTGAATGATGGCTTCTTCTCCTCCTCATCCTCTTCATCATTTACCACTTGGCTGCTTTGCTGACTTTTGTCACTCTGATTCAGGTAAGATGAAATTTTAAAGTTGTTTGGATTTGCCTTCTCCTAATTGCTGGTGATGACTTTATTTTCTGAGATCTTTCTTCAAAGCCATTTTTCTTCTTTTGAGAAGTGTGTGCTCAGCTCTCCATTTTTAAGTTCTCTCTCTATTTTGGATATTCATCTTCGGTTAGATGTAAAGCTGGCAAAGATTCTCCCCGACGTTCTGGACTTCCTTTTCATTTAGCGGTGCGGAAGCTTTGAGTTTTGTGAACTCCCTCTTGGCCTTAATTCTTGTCAAATGAAAAAAGAATTTCTATTCAGAAAATCCTTTTATATAGCTATATCATATAGGGTATTGCTAATGTTAACCTTTAGCAGTTTCAGGCTTAGGTATTTGATCTTTCCGGAGTTAATTTTTGTGCAAGATGATAGATATAGGTCTAATTTCATTCTCCTGCATGTCAACAGGTATAACTGTTGAGCTTGTAGACTTCGGGTTGAACCACTGTCCCCTTACTCTCTGACTCCCAGCAAGGCAAAACAGCACAGGCTGCAGTCTAGGGCCGACATGTTTCTTAGGGAGCTCCAGGCCTCCACACACAGCCTTGTCTTCAGTGCCAGTGTCTAGGAAGGACTTCTGTGCCTGTAGGCTTGCCCACACTTTTTATTTCCCAGCAGAACAAGTAGCAAAGGCTATACCAGCCTGTAGCCAGCGGCCTCTATTCAGCAATGACCTGCTTCTGCACAAGCTCTGTCATGGTGCCAGAAACTCCACAGGTGATCAGGAATTACTTTTGTGCTTGCAGCCTGATGGCTCAGACCCAGTAGCATAGGATATAGATTTGTCATTCTCTGCATGGAGCTCTTTTCTTCCAGTTTTTTTCCCCAATTTTTATTAGATATTTTCTTCATTTACATTTCAAATGCTATCCCAAAAGTCCCCTATACCCTCCCTCATCCCCTGCCCTGCTCCCCTACCCACCCATTCCCACATCTTGGCCCTGGCGTTCCCCTGTACTGGGACATATAAAGTTTGAATGACCAAGGGGCCTCTCTTCCCAATGATGGCCAACTAGGCCATCTTCTGCTACAGACTCAGCTAGAGACACGAGCTCTGGGGGTACTGGTTAGTTCATATTGTTCTTCCACCTATAGGGTTGGAGACCCCTTCAGCTCCTTGGGTACTTTCTCTAGCTCCTCCGTTGAGAACCTTGTGTTCCATCTAATAGCTGATTGTGAGCATCCACTTCTGTGTTTGCCAGGCACTGGCATAGTCTCACACGAGACAGCTATACAGGGCCCTTTCATCAATATCTTGCTGGCGTATGCAATAGTGTCTGGGTTTGGTGGCTGATTATAGGATGGATCCCCAGCTGCAGCAGTCACTGGTTGGACCATCCTTTTGTCTCAGCTCCACACTTGATCTCTGTAACTCTTTCAATGTGTGCTTTGTTCCTAATTCTAAGAAGGGGCGAAGTGTCCACACTTTGGTCTTCATTCTTCTTGAGTTTCATGTGCTTGCAAATTGTATCTTGGGTAATTGAAGTTTCTGGGCTAATATCCACTTATCAGTGAGTACATGTTATGTGAGTTCTTTTGTGATTGGGTTACCTCACTCAGGATGAAATCCTCCAGATCCATCCATTTGTCTAAGAGTTTCATAAATTCATTGTTTTTAATTGCTGAGTAGTACTCCATTGTGTAAATGTACCACATTTTTTGTATCCATTCCTCTGTTGAGGGACATCTGGGTTCTTTCTAGCTTCTGGCTATTATAAATAAGGCTTTTATGAACATAGTGAAGCATGTGCTCTTATTACCAGTTGGAACATCTTCTGGGCATATGCCCAGGAGAGGTATTGCTAGATCTTCCGGTAGTACTCTGTCCAATTTTCTGAGGAACCACCAGACTGATTTCCAGAGTGGTTGTACAAGCTTGCAATCCCACCAACAATGGAGGAGTGTTCCTCTTTCTCCACATCCTCACCAGCATCTGCTGTGGCCTAAATTTTTGATCTTAGCCATTCTGACTGCTGTGAGGAGGAATCTCAGGGTTGTTTTGACTTGCATTTCCCTGATGATTAAGGATGTTGAACATTTTTTCAGGTGCTTCTCAGCCATTCGGTATTCCTCAGCTGAGAATTCTTTGTTTAGCTCTATTCCCCATTAAAATTTTTTATTAGATATTTTCTTTATTTACATTTCAAATGCTATCCTGAAAGTACTCTATACACTCTCTCCACCCTGCTACCCTACCCACCCACTCCCACTTCTTGGCCCTGTACTGGGTTCCCCATTTTAAAATAGGGTTATTTGAGTTTCTGGTGTCCAGCTTCTGGAGTTCTTCGTATATATTGGATATTAGTCCCCTATCTGATTGAGGATTGGGAAAAACCCTTTTCCAATCTGTTGGTGGCCTTTTTGTCTTATTGACAGTGTCTTTTGCCTTACAGAAGCTTTGCAACTTTATGAGTTCCCATTTGTGGATTCTCTATCTTATAGCAAGTTTGGCCAATGTTGGAATACAACAGTGTCTGCAGTTTTTTGGAGCTTCTCCAGCTGCAGTCATTGTTCCATATTCTGCACATCAAATAAAAGTGCTGTGTGGTACAGTTGATGAATGGGCTATCTTGCAATGTGGGTTTGAAGGATTAATAGATAATCATTATCCAAAACACCCTTTGTTGTTATTTTTTAAAGAGCATCCTGTAATTTTTCCAAAGGTAACTTCAGTGAGTCCTATATCTGGTGCTCCTAATGTGTTTACTGATGGGTCCAAGACCGGTTGTGGAGCATATATGGTGGATAAACAAGAGCCAGTCTTATGCCAGTTTCAGCCAGAATCCCCCCAAGTAGTTGAGTTGAAAATTGTTATTGAGGTATTTAAAAACTGTGATTTTGCATTTAATTTGATTTCTGATTCCGCTTACGTAGTTAATGCTCTAAAAATTCTTAAGACTGTTGGCCCTATAAAATTGAATAGCACCATGTGTGCATTATTTGAGAATTTGCAAAATTTGATTTGGCATCGTACATTCAACATATTCGTGCCCATACTGGCTTGCCAGGACCTTTAAGTAAAGGCAATGACATTGTAGATCGATGGACCAGAGTGGAATGTATATTTATGAGTTCTTCCCTTGAACAGGCTAGACAATTTCATCAAAAATTTCATGTTAATTCTAAGACTTTGCAATTGAAGTTTCATCTATCTCGAGCTGATGCTCGACAAATTGTGTTGAATTGTCCTCAATGTGTTATCTATCATCATCCTCCATCAGTGGGTATTAATCCACGAGAGCTTTCCCCTCTAAAATTCTGGCAGATGGATGTAACTCATATTCCTGAGTTTGGTACTTTGAAATATGTACATGTGTCTGTAGATACAAGCTCAGGAATAATGCATGCCACCCCTTTAAGTGGGGAAAAGGCACGCAATGTAATCTTGCATTGCCTGGAAGCTTGGGCTGCCTGGGGTAAACGCCAGCAACTCAAAACAGATAATGGACCAGCTTATAAGGCTCAGACCTTTAAGTCTTTTTGTAAACAAATGGAAGTTCATGTTTCCCACGGGTTACCATATAATCCTCAAGGTCAAGGCATTGTGGAACGTGCTCATCGCACACTCAAAGAAGTTCTACAAAAACAAAAAGGGGGAATTGGCCAGGACCGTACCCTGAAAGAAAGAATTGCTCTTGCTCTTTTTACCTTACATTTTAAAAATTTGGATGTGAATGGTCTCTCTGCTGCTGACTGTCATCAGCGCAGTGGAGAATCCTTGAAAGGTTTTGCAAAATGGAAGGATGTGATCACGGGCATATGGCATGGTCCAGATCCAGTGTTGGCGTGGGTGAGGGGATCTGTTTGTGTTTTTCCCCAAGATTGTTTGGAGCCTCTGTGGGTCCCTGAGTGACTGACGTGGAAGTGTGCCACGCAGAATGAAAAGATTGTGCCTGAAGATTCCGTGTGTCCTCCTGCTTCTGTTCCTGGTGGAGAGCCAAGCAGAGCTGAGATGGAGAATCCTGTTGGTGTTTCCAAGGCCAATGCCAATACTGCATAATGCTCGGGTGTTTCCCTGCTTTTTAAGTACAAATAGAAGTTTAGATGTTTCCCTTTTACTATTGGATAAGAGCTTGCTAGTGTTAGTGAAAATAGAAGTTTTGATTTGTTAGAATGTTTGTGCTTTTATATTGTTAAAAAAATTAGTGATAGTAATGCTTGTGTGGTGTTATATAATTACTCTTCAGTTTGGTTTGATGTCCCCCCAAAAGATATACCCCTGAAACGTACGGTAAATGCATCTTGGATAAGTGGTTGGTGGCCAAGTAAAAGTTCATGTGCTATCGGTCTGGGCCGTGGGCCTGTGGTGTATATGACAGATGAGGTTTACTCAGAGAAGGAATACAGCCATGATAGTACAAGCCTTTACTGCCATTGAGGCTGGACAGTCCCCTCAAGCATGGCTGACAGTCATGCATAAATGAACAGCACGCTCAGGTTGCAAGGTGAAGCACTGTACTCTGGGTCAGCTTCTAGTGGCCCCGAGAAGAGCATGTCGGATTGCATGCGCGTTAGTACCCAAGGCCCCGCCTCTGTGAAAAAGGGTATTGGACGGACGGGTCTGGTACTGTTTGGGTGGGTGAATAGGGTCAGTACAACGTCCCTGTATTCCAGCTTCAGAGATCCGACCTCTACTCTTGCCTGTTGCACTTAAAACAAAAAGGGGGAACTGTGGAGAGCTGCGATGAGTCATGCCCAAAGATGGTGCCGGTTTCTGCCCTCCATCCCCCACCAGGGAGGGCTTTCTCTCCTAAGCAAGTCCTTATTTGGCAAAGGCTGCTGGCTTTGCTTGCTTCCTCATTCTGGTAACCTATCTGCTGTTGCCACGTGGCCCATTGGGATAGGCTTGGCATAGAGCTTAAAAGGCTGAGGATGGGGTCCTGGAGTGGTTGTTGTTATTCAAGGTTCCTGATTAAACAGCTGGAAGAAGAGCTCTCGGGTCGCATCGTTCTTGCTGGTCTAGGCGGTCGCTACAACCTACAAAGCGCAGCTACCCAACTACAGCAAGTCCTGGATATCCTAACACAACTGAAGTACAAGAAAATGATCCCTAACTCAATCTTATAAAGTTGATAGAGGCTTTTAAGGAGGAAAGGAATAAATCCATTTAAAAATACAAGAAAATACAATTAAAGAGATAGAGATCTTTAAAGAGGAAACAAATAAAATCCTTACAAAATTCCTTACAGGTATGAAGGAAAGTGCAATAAAATGGGTGAAGGAAATAAATAAAAGTGTGCAAGACCTAAAAGTGGAAATAAAAGCAATAAAGAAGATATAAACTGAGGGAATCCTGTAGATGGAAAACCTAGGGAAGAGACCTGGAACAACAAATGAATCACCAACAGAATACAGGAGATACAAAAACGCATCTCAGGCATAGAAGATAGAATTGAAGAAAGTGATACATCACTCAGAGAAAATGTTAAATCAAAAAAATTCTTGACACAAAATAGTCAGGAAATCTGGGATTCCATGAAAAGACCTAACCTAAGAATAATAGGATTAGAAGAAGGTGAGGAATCCCAGCTTCAAGGCCCAGAAAATATTCTTAATAAAATTGAAGAAATCTTTCCCAATGGAAAGACAGACAGAGAAACCTACAAAAATATCTTGTAACTTCTAAAAACCCACAGGTGCTAAGCTAGACTACTATACACTGCAAAACTCTAAACCACCATAGATGGAAATAACAAGATAACAAGAAGACAAATCCAAATTTAATCGATCTATCCACAAATCTGACCCTACAGAAAATACTAGGATAACTCCAAACCAAGAAGGAAAACTAGAACCAGAAAACACAGCAAACAAGTACTTCCATACAATCACACACAGATACACTAACTCCACCACCATCAAAATAACAGGAATTACCAATCACTGATCAGTATTTGCAGAGGATAAGCAACCCCAAAAATTCTCTTAGAGAAGTGCTACAGCTGATAAACACATTCAGCAAAGTGGCTGGATACAAAACTAACTCAAAGAAACTAGTAGCCCTACTTTATCTAAATGATAAATGGGCAGAGAATGAAATGAGAAAAACAACACCCTTTAAAATAGCCAGGAATAAAAATTATGTTGTTGTAACTCTAACAAAGCATGGGAAATATCTGCATAACAAGAACTTCAAGTTCCCGAAGAAGTATATTGAACAAACTATCAAGAAGATGGAAAGATATCCTATGCTCATGGATAGATAGGGTTAACATAGTGAAAATGACCACCTTACTCAAAGCAATCTACAGATTAAGTGCAATCCCCACCAAAATACCAGCACATATTTAGAGACCATGAAATAGCAATTTTCAATTTCATATGAAAAAAGCAGGAAAAACAAAACAATACCAAAAATTAAAAACTTATGGAAGAATCATCATTTATGGCTTTATGGTATACTAAAAGAAAATAGCAATAAAAACTGCATGGGATTAGTACAGAAACAGGCATGTTGATCAAAGTCAGAAGTAAATCCAAATACCTATGGACACTTGATATTTGATAAAGAAGCCAAAACCAAACACTGGTTAAAAGAAACCATCTTCAAGAAATGGTGCTGATCTAACTGAATGTCTACATGTAAAAGAATACACAAAGATCCATATTTATTACCCTGCACAAAATTCGAGTCTAAGTCAATCAAGGACCTCAACATAAAATCAGATACACTAAATCTCACAGAATAGAAAATGGCAAATAGCCTTCAATGCACTTGTACAAGAGACAATTTCCTAAACAGAACACCAATGGTTTANNGCTGATCTAACTGAATGTCTACATGTAAAAGAATACACAAAGATCCATATTTATTACCCTGCACAAAATTCGAGTCTAAGTCAATCAAGGACCTCAACATAAAATCAGATACACTAAATCTCACAGAATAGAAAATGGCAAATAGCCTTCAATGCACTTGTACAAGAGACAATTTCCTAAACAGAACACCAATGGTTTATACTCTAAGATCAAGAATTTGAGAATGAGTCCTCATGAAACTAAAAAGCTCCAGTAAGGCAAAGGACACTGTCAATAGGACATAATGGCAGCCTAAATATTGGGAAAGGATTTTCACCAACCCTATATCTGACAGAGGGCAAATATCCAAAAGTTGTATAGAATTTGAAAAGTTAGAATGCAAAAAAACAATTAACACAATTAAAATTGGGGAACAGAGCTAAATAGATAATTCCCAACAGAGGAATCTCAAATGGCTGAGAAGCACTTACAGAAATGTTCAAAGTCCTTAGTCATCAGGGAAACACAAATCAAGACAACTATTAGGTTCCATCTTACATCCATAAGAATGACTAAGATAAAAAAAAAAACAAAAACCTCAAGCAATCTTACATTGTGCTTAGGATGTTGGGCAAAGAGAACACTCTTCCATTTCTCGTAGGAGAGGAAGCTTGTACAACCACTTTGGGATTCAATTTGGCACTTTATCAGAAAACTTGCAATAGTTATAACTCAAGACACAGCTATAGCACACCTGGACATATAACCAAAAGACACTCCAACATCCCATAAAGACATTTGCTCAACGATGTCCATAGCAACTTTATTTGTAAAAGCCAGAAACTGGAAAGAATCTAGATGTCCTTCACCCGAATAATGGATAATGTGGGACATCTACAGTGGAATGCTATTCAGATATTAAAAACAATAACATCATGAAATTTTCAGGAAAATGAATGAATCTTGAGAATATTGTCCTGAGTGAAGTAACCCAGTCCAAAAAGACATGAATCATATGTACATACTTACAAATAAGTAGTAGCCATAAAATATAGGATGCTCATGCAACATTCCACAGACCCAAATAAGCTAAAGAAGAAGGAAAGCACAGGAGAGGAAGCTTGAGTCTCACTTAGAAGGGGGAATAAAATAATCAGAAGAGGTGAATGTAGATCTATCTCATGGGATTCTCACTTTTTCACCCTATCATGGGGCAATTCTTAGTTTCACAAATTTTGTGCAGGAAGCTACACCTATCAAGTACCCAGATGGCAGTTTTCTTCATGTCTTGTGGAATTGATATTTCAACTGCTCTCTTTCACATTCTGATTGTAAAATCCTTGAAAAAGCCAAACCTATCAGGCATTGTCCTGATACAGCATTTACAGAGGAGGAACTGTTGTGGATAGCCCTGGGGCTAATTATATTTGATATTAATTCCATTCTGTGAGGGCCTTCGAACAAGGAATGAGTCAGCACTCAGGTGATTTCCTATAAACCTGATTCCCACCTTAATTTGTAAAATAAAGGAGAGCTGATGATTGGGTAGATGAAGGGAAGGTGGAGCAAAAGGTGGGGAGAGAGAAGAAGGAGAAAATGGAAGAGGGAGAGGATGCAGAGGAGGAGGAAGAAGAAGAAAAGTGGAGCAGAAGCACATGGCCTGGAGAAACCGCAACTTCNGGGGGACGGGGAAGAGGGGGAAGGGGAAGAGGGGGAAGGGGGAGAGGGGGAAGGGGAAGAAGGGAAAAGGTATGAATCAATTGTTTTAAAGATGGTATAATAAAGTCTGCAGGAGACTCATATTCTGTCTAATGTGGGCTCTACAGGAATTTGGGATTAATATCCTGACATGACAAATTAGAAAGGCCTAAATAGACTAAAATGTGTGTGATGTTGAGTATTGTGGTTGCTTTATTGTTACTCTGGGACAGAGGGCAAGTTACAGGTTTTCCTGGTTACCGGCTGAAGGATATGCTGATTTGGGGAAAAGGTTTTGTCTTTTTGTTTTTGGAAAAGGTGATTAAGGTATTTACAACTTCCAGAGTTATATGGATCAGATTTGATAGGAGGAGACACCCCCCCCCCCCGCCCAGAACTATATTGCAGAGCATCAAACAAAAAGGTTATCTTGATAATACTAAAATTTTGTTTTGAGATTTATATATTACAGAATATACAGCCTTGGTGAATTTCATCATCAGACATGCTGAACTGACCTGCCTGAACTCCTGATGTCATGGCTTTTCATCTGGATCCAGTCAAGACACAGACATCAGAAACTAATAAAATCATTGGTGTGGCCTTCTTAAGCCAACCAACTCCCCCATTTCCCTACCCTTCCTCCTCACTTCAAAAATATCTCAATGCCCATATTCAGCTTGAAGAAGTTATGAAGAGTTGTTATCCCAGTTCCCTAAGCTTTGGGTCTGGGGGTGGTTATTATACTTTGATGGGCGTCTTTGATACTAAAACTTTTGAAGTACAGGGATTTGTCCAAGTCCTTCCATTGCTGTTATTATGAACAGATATGAGATGTTTAAGCCAGTGAGTTAAGGGCCAAATAGGAAATTCATGGTTCTGAGTTTGTTGTTAGGGGGTTTTCAGTTATTTTAATTAGAAATGGCTGGGAGTAGTTAACAGAACAGTCTAGATTACTTTACATAGATAGTTGGTTTTCAAAAATGTCAGAAGTCCACAGAATGTGATGTTTAATGTTATTTATTCACTTGTTGTTGAGACTAGTCTGCCTCTGACAGCTTTCCATGTCTTGGATTCAAAGAAGAAACTGAGTTTCTTTGAGTTTCTTCTTTGAGTTACTCCACTTGTGGAGAATCACCTCATTTCATCTACAGACATAATACTGTCCAAAGAAAGAACACAATTACAGGTTAGGACAGCTTGATTCTGCCAAGACAGAGTAGGCTATTCCTTAATATTCCTGTTTCTCTAAGTCTATCAGATGACCCTGGCCAGTAGGCTGAAGACTGATGCTCCAACCTGTTGAAGTAAGGGACTGTCCAAGTGATCAGCAGTCTCTATAAATTGGCTACGTTTTGGAAGCTGTATTAGAATTCCTATATATTTTCAGTTAATATCATTCATTCTTGGATTTCTGATGGGGTTGAAAAACTACATAGTCTCCTAGCCAAGCCAGGCTTTTTACTTTGAGAGGAACAGATTTGAGACCCTTCTCAATAGTCACAAATAATATAAAATATCTTGGTGTGACTCTAACCAAGCAGGTGAGAGATCTGTATGACATGAACTTCAAGTCTCTGAAGAAAGAAATTCAAAGAAGACCTCAGAAGATAGAAAGAGATCCCATGCTCATGAATCAGCAGGACTAACATAGTAAAAATGGTCACCTTACCAAAACCAATCTAAAGATTCAATGCAACCCCAATCAAAATTCTTTACAGAGATAGAGCAATTCTCAAATGCATCTGAAATAACAAAAAAAACCCAGAATAGTGGAAGCCATTCTCAACAATAAAAGAACTTCTGGGAGAATCACCATCCCTGAACTCAACCTGTACTACAGAACAATAGTCATAAAACCCCTAAAGAAGATAGTCATACAAACATAATTTCACCTCTAACAACAAAAATAACAGGAAGCAACAATAACCTAATCTTAAATATTCCTTAACATCAGTGGACTCAATTCCCCAATAAAAAGACATAGACTAACAGACAGGATACATAAAGAGGACGAAGCATTTTGCTGCATTCAGGAAACACTCCCCAGTAACAAAGACAGATACTACCTCAGAGCAAAAGACTGGAAAAAAGTTTCCAAGCAAATGGTCCCAAGAAACAAGCTGGAGTAGCCATCCTAATTTCCAACAAAATAGACTTTCAACCAAAACTTATCAAAGAAAGAAAGAAAGAAAGAAAGAAAGAAAGAAAGAAAGAAAGAAAGAAGAAAGAAAGAAAGAAAGAAAGAAAGAAAGAAAGAAAGAAAGAGAGAGAAGGACACTATATACCTATCAAAGGAAAAATCCACCAGGATTAACTCTCAGTTCTGAACATCTTTGCCCCAAATGCAAAGGCATTTACATTTGTAAAAAGAAACACTACTAAAGCTCAAAACACACATTGAACCTCACACAAAAACAGTAGGATATTTCAACACCCCTCTATCACCAATGGACATATCATGGAAACAGAAACTAAACAGAGATACAATGAAACTAACAGAAGTTATGAAACGAATGGATTTAACAGATATCTAAAGAACATCTTACCCTAAAACAAAAAAAAATATACCTTCGTCTCAGTACTTCATGGTACCTTGTCAAAAATCGACCACATAATTGGACACAAAACAAACCTTAACAGATATAAGAACACTTAGTTAATCCTATGTAGTCTATCTGACCACCTTGGACTAAGGCTGGTTCTCAATAGCAACAAAAACAGAAAGCCCACATACTCATGGAAGCTGAACAACTATCTACTCAATGATTACTTGGTCAGGGAATAATAAAGAAAGAAATTAAAAACATTTTAGAATTTACTGAAAACGAAGGCACAACATACCCAAACTTATGGAACACAATGAAAGCAGAGGAAAACTTATACCTCTAATGTCTCCAAAAAGAAACTGGTGAGAACATACACTAGCAGCTTAATAGCTCATCTGAAAGTTCTAGAACAAAAAGAAGCAAATACACTTAAGAGGAGTAGAGGGCAGGAAATAATCAGACTCAGGGCTAAAATCAACCAAGTAGGAACAAAAAGAACTATACAACGAATCAACTAAACCAGGAGCTGGTTCTTTGAGAAAGTCAAAAACATAGATAAACCCTTAGCCAAACTAACCAGATGGCACAGAGACAGTATCCAAATTAACAAAATCAGAAATGAAATTGGAGACATAACAAGGGAAACAGTGGAAATTCAAAAAATAATCATATCCTACTACAAAAGTCTAAACTCAACAAAACTAGAAAACGTGGATGAAATGGATGATTTTCTAGACAGATACCAGGCACCAAAGTTAAATCAGGATCAGACAAACCATCTAAACAACCCCATAACCCCAAAGGAAGTAGATGCAGTCCTTAAAAGTCTCCCAACCAAAAGAGCCCAGGGCCAGATGGTTTTAGTGGAGAATTCTATCAGACCTGCAAAGAAAATCTAATACCAAATACTTTTCAAACTATTCCACAAAATAGAAACAGAAGGAACACTACACAATTCTTTCTATGAAGCCACAGTTACACTGATACCTAAACCACCAAAAGACCCAACAAAGAAAGAACTACAGACCAATTTGCTTTATGAATATAATGCAGAAATAGTCAATAAAATTCTCATAAACCGAATCCAAGAACACATCAAAACAGTCATCCACCATGATCAAGTAGGCTTCAACCCAGGAATGCAGGAATGGTTCAATATATGGAAATCTATCAATGTAATCCAATATATAAACAAACTCAAGGAAAAATAAAACCACATGAAATTCTTATTAGATGCATAAAAAGACATTGGCAAAATACAACACCAATTCATGTTAAAAGTATTGAAGAGATCAGGAATTCAAGGTGCATACTTAAATATAACAAAAGCAATATACAGCAAACTAATAGTCAACATCAAATAAAATGGGGTGAAACTCAAAGGAATCCCATTAAAATCAGGGACTAGACAAGGCAGCCTGCCTCTCTCTCTCTCTCTCTCTCTCTCTCTCTCTCTCTCTCTCTCTCTCTCTCCCCCTTCCTATTTAATATAGTATTCAAAGTTATAGCCAGAGAAATTAGACAAAAAAGAGATACAAATTTGGAAGGAGGAAATCAAGTTATCACTATTTGCAGATGATATGATAGTATAGATAAGTGACCCCAAATATTCTACCAGAGAGCTCCTAAACCAGCATGTAGAAGAATGGGAATCGATCCATACCTATCTCCTTGCACAAAGCTCAAGTCCAAGTGGATCAAGGACTTCCACATAAAACCAGATACACTGAACCTAATAGAAGAGCAAGTGGGAAAGAGCCTTGAATACTTGGGCTCAGGGGAAAACTTCCTGGACAGAACATCAATGGCTTATGCTTTAAGAGCAACAATTGACAAATGGGACCTCATAAAATTGAAAAGCTTCTGTAAAGCAGGGGACACTATTAGCAGGACAAAATGGCAACCCACAGATTGGGAAAAAATATTTACCAACCCTACATCCAATAGAGGGCCAATATCCAAAATATACAAAGAACTCAAGAAGTTAGACCCCAGAGAACCAAATAACACTCTTAAAAAGTGGAGTACAGAGCTAAATAGAAAATTCTCAGCTGAGGAATCTGAAATGGCTGAGAAACACTTAAAGAAATGTTCAATATCTTTAGTCATCAGAGAAATGCAAATCAAAAAGACACTAAGATTCCTCCTCACACGAGTCAGAATGCCTAAGATAAAAAATGCAGGTGATAGCAGATGTTAGTGAGGATGTGGAGAAAGAGGAACACTCCTCCATTGTTGGTGGGATTGCAAGCTGGTACAACCACTCTGGAAATCAGACTGGCGGTTCCTCAGAAAATGGGACATAGTATTACCTGAGGACCCAGCTATACCACTCCTGGGCATATACTCAAACGATGCTCCAACACATAACAAGGACACATGCTCCACTATGTTCATAGCAGCCTTTTTAAAAATGATAGCCAGAAGCTGGAAACAACCCAGATGTTCCTCAACAGAAGAATGGTTACAGAAAATGTGGTACATATACACAATGAAATACTATGCAGCAATTAAAAACAATGATTCCATGAAATTCGCAGGCAAGTGGATGGAACTAGAAAATATCATCCTGACTGAGATAGCTCAGACACAAAAGAACACACATGGTATGTACTCACTAATAACTGGATATTAAACCCAAAGCTCACAATGCCTATGATACAACCTGCAGACCATATGGAGCATAGACAGAAGGAAGATTGGGGGATGGGTGCTTCAGTCCTGCATTGAGGGGGGAACAACACAATTGTGGGAGATAGGAGAGGGGGACAAGGGAGAGGGAAAGGAGGAGGAAGAAATAAAGGTGGCAGGATCAGAATCTGGAGGAGACAGGAGAGAGGTACAGAGGGTCAGGGAATAGAGTAAAAATAGGTAGCAAAGGGAATGAGGAACTTGGGATAGCCACTGAAGGGTCCCAGACACCAGAGAAACATGAGGCTCCCAGGACCCAATGGGAATGACTTCAGCCATAATGCACAGAGAAGAGGGAGATAGAACCTGTGGAGACCACCTCCAGTAGATAGTCACAGCCCCTGGTCAAAGGATGGAGCCACTGAACAGGGACAAAAAGTGGAACAAAGACTGAAGGAAGAGCCAAATGGGGAATGACCCCACCTAGAAAAATACATCATGTCTGCAGACACCAAGCCCAACACTGTTGCCGTGGTCAAGAGATGCTTGTAGACAAGAACCAAGTGTGGCAGTTCCTGAGGAGGTCTGGCCAGCAGCTGACCAAAGCAGAGGTGGATACTTGGAGTCAACCATCAGGGTGAACTTAGTGAACCTTGTCAGGTAGCTGGCAGAAGGACTGAAGGAACAGAGGGGGGTTGCAACCCCATTGGAAGAACAACATAGGCTGGCCTGGCCACCCAATTCTCCCAGAGACTAGACCACCAATCAAGGAGTGTACCTGAAGGAATCTTTTGCTGCAGATACATATGTAGCAGAGGATGGTCTTGCCTGACAGCAATGGGAAGGGAGGCCCTTAGTCCTGGGGAGGTTTGATGCCCCAGAGTAGAATGATTCTGGAGTGGTGGCACAGGAGAGTGTGGGTGGATGGGTGGGGGATGCTCATCCAGGCAAGAGGGAGGGGGAGGAAGATGTGGGATGTGGGGCATGGCAGATCAGGGAGGGGTAAATAGGAGGGTTTTGAGCAGTGGTTCTCAACCTTCCTAATGTGGCTACCCTTTACTACAGTTCCTCATATTACGGTGAGCACCCAACCACAAAATTATTTTCATTGCTTCTTCATAACTATAAATTTTGCTACTGTTATGAATTGTAATGTAAATATCTAATCTTGCCAATGGTCTAAGGCAACCCCTGTGAAAGTTTCATTCAACCGCAAAATAGGTAACAACCTATAGGTTTAGAGAGAGGAAAGGGAAGGGGGGAAGGTTGTGACAAAAATATAACCTTTAAAAATAAACAAAACCAAACAAATTAAAGAAGTTCAGTGGAAAGCCTTATCAATAGAATACTTCCCTGGGAAGAAAGATTATCAGGGTCTGGGGATAGAAATGTTGCTTGTTGTTAAAAGAGCTTGGTGCTCTTACATAGAACTGGAGTTTGGCTCTTAGCACCTACATCACACGGCTCACAGTCACTCTATATACTTGAATCCTCAAAATCTGGCAGCTCAAAACCACCTGTAACTCCAGTTCCAGGGGATCTGGCACCCTCTTTTAGACTTCACTGTTACCAGACATGTAAATAGTACACATGTAGACACCCATACATATAGAATAAATTTATGGTAATATAAATTTTGTAAATATTACATTCCCTTTATTGGCTATGAGATGCCCATTATATATGTATTAAAACTATGCCATTTGGTACCAATGTCAAAATGTGTTTGCTTTCCCTATCAGAATTATAGCTATCTTTTTAACTCACCAAATGTTGGTCTCATTTACTTCTTTTTTTTTGGGGGGGGGGGTTTCGAGACAGGGTTTCTCTGAGTAGTCCTGGCTGTCCTGGAACTCACTCTGTAGACCAGGCTGGCCTCGAACTTAGAAATCCGCCTGCCTCTGCCTCCCAAGTGCTGGGATTACAGGCATGCACCACCATGCCCAGCTGGTCTCATTTACTTCTTTTCTGTGAATTTCCTTCTTGGCAAAATAGTTGACCAGTTTTTATATATTCATTGACTATTTGTACTGGTTTTGAGAAGTTTCTGATTACAACCTTCATCCAGTCACTGGGTCTCTCTCTCTCTCTCTCTCTCTCTCTCTCTCTCTCTCATTCAATTTATTTCTATTCAGAACATATTCTAAAGGCAGAAGTAAAATCAGTAGTTTTATGACCCCCTAAATCATAAGACATATGTGTCTTTTGTGTGATCTAATTGACTGTTAGTAGTTTATAAAAGGATATCTCATGTGTAACCTCATTTCCTAACATACCTTTTCACTGTGTTTTCTGGTCATTGAATAAGAGTTTAGTTGAGGCAGAGGTCCCTTCCTGTCAGCGCCAGCGCCTGGTTACCTTGGGCGCACCCCCACGGTCCCTAGAGGACTCTCCACTCAATCTTGGGACCACTGGTGAGTGGAGCACAATATCTGTTCCAATCTAATCACATGGGACCTGTGACAGCATTGGGGAAACAGGATCGGCTAGACCAGGGGCAGAGGTCCCTTCCGGTCTGCACCAGCGCCTGGTTACCTTGAGCACACAGTCTGCCCACACGTTCACAGTCCCTAGAAGACTCCCCATGCGATATTGGGACCACTGACCAGACAGCTCCAAGCTCCTCAAAAGAGACACCACTCCCAGGCCCTGTAACATGCCCAGGATATTAGGACAACAGTATTCCATGATAACAGGAGGTGGGTCACACCAATATTCCAGGGTCTTTGTGGAAATTGACTGCCAAGAACTCAGACACATCCAGAATATCAGGTTCACAGGAGCCCACAATCAAAGGATCACAGTGAAAGCTGGACTCGGAGGAGTCCAGAATCAACTGGGATTATAAGAAGGACAGACTCCAATCAGTTATACTGAGGAAAGCAAGCACCTGAGATAATCAGATGGCAGGAGGCAATTGTAAGAACAGAAGCAAGAGAAACCAGGGTTACTTGGCATCATCAGAACCAAATTCTCCCACCATGGCAAGTCCTGGATACACCATCACACCAGAAAAACAAGACATGGATCTAAAGTCACTTCTCATGATGATGATGGAGGACTTTAAGAAGGAATTACAGGAAAACACAGGTTTCCTGTAACTAGGAGCTTATAAAGAGGAAACACAAAAATCCCTCAGAGAGTTACAGGAAAACAATACCAAGCGGGAGATGGAATTGAACAAAACCATCCAGGACCTAAAAATGGAACTAGAAACAATAAAGAAAACCCAAGAGGAGATAACCCTAGAGATAGAAAAAGTAGAATCAGGAAACATAGATGTGAGCATCAGGAACAGAATACAGGTGCAGAAGATTCCATAGGGATCATGGACACAACAATCAAAGAAAACACAAAATGCAAAAATATCCTAACTCAAAATATCCAGGAAATCCAGGACAGAATGAGAAGACCAAACCTATGGATAATAGGAGTAGATGAGAATGAAGATTCTCAACTTAAAGCAAATATCTTCAACAAAATTATAGAAGAAAACTTTCCATACCTAAAGGAAGAGATGCTCATAAACATAAAAGAAGCCTACAGAACTCCAAATATACTGGACCAGAAAACAAATTCCTCCCAATACATAATAATCAGAACAACAAATGCTCTAAATAAAGACAGAATATTAAAAGCAGTAAGGGAAAAAGGTCAAATAACATATAATGGCAGGCCTATTAGAATTACTCCAGACTTCTCACCAGAGACTATGAAAGCCAGAAGATCCTGGACCGATGTTATACAGCCACTAAGAGAACACAAATGCCAGCCCAGGTTACTATACCCAGCAAAACTCTCAATTACCATAGATGGAGAAACCAAAGTATTCCATGACAAAATCAAATTCACACAATCTATTTCCACAAATCCAGCCCTTCAAAGGATAATAATGAAAAAGCACCAATACAAGGACCTAAAACTACACCCTAGAAAAATAAGAAAGTAATCCTTCAACAAACATAAAAGAAGACAGCCATAAGAACAGAATCCCAACTCTAACAACAAAAATGACAGGAAGCAACAATTACTTTTCCTTAATATGTCTTAATATCAACGGACTCAATTCCCCAATAAAAAGACATAGACTATCAGACTGGCTACACAAACAGGGCCCAACATATTGCTGCTTACAGGAAACACACCTCAGGAAAAAAGACAGACACTACCTCAGAGTGAAAGGCTGGAAAACAATTTTCCAAGCAAACAGTCTGAAGAAACAAGCTGGAGTAGCCATTCTAATTCGAATAAAATTGACTTTCAACCCAAAATTATCAAAAAAGACAAGGAGGGGCACTTCATATTCATCAAAGGTAAAATCTTCCAAGAGGAACTCTCAATTCTGAACATCTATGCTCTGAATGCAAGGGCAGCCACATTCATTAAAGAAACTTTAATGAAGCTCAAATCAAACATTGCACCTCACACAATAATAGTGGGAGACTTCAACACCCCACTCTCGTTAATGGACAGATCCTGGAAACAGAAACTAAACAGAGACACAGTGAAACTAAGAGAAGCTATGAAACAAATGGATTTAAGAGATATCTATAGAACATTTTATCCTAAAACAAAACGATATACCTTCTTCTCAGCAGCTCATGGCACCTTCTCCGAAACTGACCATATAATTGGCCACAAAACTGGCCTCAACAGATACAGAAATATTGAAATTATCCCATGCATCCTATCAGATCACCATGGATTAAGGCTGATCTTCAATAACAACATAAATAACAGAATGCCAACATTCACATGGAAACTGAACAACACACTACTCAATAATAACTTGGTCAAGGAAGAAATAAAGAAAGAAATTAAAGACTTTCTAGAGTTTAATGAAAATGAAGCCACAAAATACCCAATCTTATGGGACACAATGAAAGCATTCCTAAGAGGTAAATTCATAGCTCTGAGTTCCTACTAAAAGAAACTGGAGAGAGCATACATTAGCAGCTTGACCGTACACTTTAAAGCTCTAGAACAAATGGAAGCAAATTCACCCAAGAGGAGTAGACGACAAGAAATAATCAAACTAAGGGGTGAAATCAACCATGTGGAAATAAAAAGAACTATTCAAAGAATCAATCAAACCATGAGCTGGTTCTTTGAGAAAGTCAACAAGATAGATAAACCCTTAGCCAGACTCACTAGAGGGCACAGGGATAGCACCCTAATTAACAAAATCAGAAATGAAAAGGGAGACATAACAACAGATCCTAAGGAAATCCAAAACACCATCTGATCCTTCTACAAAAGACTATATTCAAAAAATTAGAATATCTGGATGAAGTGGACAAATTTCTAGGCAGATACCAAGTACCAAAGTTAAATCAGGATCAGATTAATGACCTAAACAGTCCTATATCTCCTAAAGAAATAGAAGCAGTCATTAATAGTCTCCCAACCAAAAAAAGCCCAGGACCAGATGGGTTGAGCGCAGAGTTCTATCAGACCTTCAAAGAAGACCTAATTCCAGTTCTTCTCAAACTATAACACAAAATAGAAAGTGAAGGTACACCACCCAATTCATTCTATGAAACCACAATTACTCTGATACCTAAACCACCTAAAGACACAACAAAGATAGAGAACTTCAGACCAATTTCCCTTATGAATATCGATGCAAAAATACTCAATAAAATCCTCAAAACTGAATGCAAGAACACATCAAAAAGATCATTCATCATGACCAAGTAAGCTTCATCCCAGGGATGCAGAGATAGTTTAATATATGGAAATCCATCAATGTAATCCACTGTATAAACAAACTCACAGATAAAATCTACACGATCATCTCTTTAGATGCTGAGAAAGCATTTGACAAAATCCAACACCCATTCATGATAAAAGTTTCGGAAAGATCAGGAATTAGAGGCCCATATCTAAACATAATAAAAGCAATATACAGCAAAGCAGTAGCCAACTTCAAACTGAATGGAGAGAAGCTGGAATAAATCCCACTAAAATCAAGAACTAGACAAGGCTGCCCACTTTCTCCCTACCTATTCAATATAGTACTTGAAGTCCTAGCCAGAGAAATTCTACAACAAAAGGAGGTCAAGGGGATACAAATTGGAAAGGAAGAAGTCAAAATATCACTATTTGCAGATGATATGATAGTATATATAACTAACTCTAAAACCTCCACCAGAGAACTTTTAAACCTGATAAACAGCTTCAGTGAAGTAGCAGGATATAATATTAACTCTAACAAATCAATGGCCTTTCTCTATACAAAGGATAAGTGGGCTGAGTAAGAAATTAGGGAAACAACACCCTTCACAATAGTCACAAACAATATAAAATATCTTGGTGTGACTCTAACTAAGGAAGTGAAAGATCTGTATGATAAGAACTTCAAGTCTCTGAAGAAAGAAATAGAAGAAGATCTCAGAAGATGGAAAGATCTCCCATGTTCATGGATTTGCAGGAACAATATTGCAAAAATGGCTACCTTGCCTAAAGCAAACTACAGATTCAATGCAATCCCCATCAAAATTCCAAATCAATTCTTCCTAGAGTGAGAAAGGGTAATTTGCAAGTTCATCTGGAATAACAAAAAACCTAGGATAGCAAATCTCTTCTCAACAATAAAAAAAACCTTTGGTGGAATCAGGATGCCTGACCTCAAGCTGTACTATGGGGCAATTGTGATAAAAACTGCATGGTACTGGTACAGCGACAGACAGGTAGATCAATGGAATAGGATTGATGACCCAGAAATGAATCCACACACCTATGGTCACCTGATCTTTGACAAGGGAGCTAAAACCATCCAGTGGGAAAAAAAGATAGCATTTTCAACAAATGGTGCTGGCACAAATGGCGGTTATCATGTAGATGAATGGGAATTGATTCATTCTTATCTCCTTGTACTAAGGCCAAGTCTAAGTGGCTTAAGGAACTCCACATAAAACCAGAGACACTAAAACTTATAGAGGAGAAAGTGGGGAGAAGCCTCGAAGATATGGGCACTGGGGAAAAATTCCTGAATAGAACAGCAATGGCTTGTGCTGTAAGATCAAGAATTGACAAATGGGACCTCATAAAGTTGCAAAGCTTCTGTGAGGCAAAAGATATTGTCAATAAGACAAAGAGGCCACCAACAGATTGGGAAAGGATCTTTACCAATCCTAAATCAGATAGGGGACTAATATCCAATATATATAAAGAACTCAAGAAGGTGGACACTAGAAAATCAAATAACCCCATTAAAAAAATGGGGCACAGAGCTAAACAAAGAATTCTCAACTGAGGAATACCGAATGGCTGAGAAGCACCTGAAAAATGTTCAACATCCTTAATCATCAGGGAAATGCAAATCAAAACAACCCTGAGATTCTACCTCACACCCAATAAGAATGGCTAAGATCAAAAATTCAGGTGACAGCAGATGCTGGCGTGGATGTGGAGAAAGAGGAACATTAATCCATTGTTGGTGGGATTGCAAGCTTGTACAACCACTCTGGAAATCAGTCTGGCAGTTCCTCAGAAAATTGGGTATAGTAGTACCAGAGGATCCTGCAATACCTCTCCTGGGCATATATCCAAAGATATTCCAACTGGTAATAAGGACACATGCTCCACTATGTTCATAGCAGCCTTATTCATAATAGCCAGAAACTGAAAGAACCCAGATGTCCCTCAACAGAGGAATGGATACAAAAAATTTGGTATATTTACACAATGGAGTACTACTCAGCTATTAAAAACAATAAATATATGAAATTCCTAGGCAAATGGATGGATCTGGAGGGTGTCATCCTGAGTGAGGTAACCCAATCACAAAAGAACTCACATAACATGTACTCACTGATATGTGGATATTAGTCCAGAAACCAAGACTACCTAAGATACAATTTACTAAACACATGATACTAAAGAAGAAGGAAGATCAAAATGTGGACACGTCACCCCTTCCTAGAATTAAGAACAAAGCACACATTGAAAGAGTTACAGAGATCATGTGTGAAGCTGAATCCAAAGGATGGACCCAATGACTGCGGCTGCCAGGGATCCATCCCACAATCAGCCACCAAACATAGACACTATAGCATATGCCAGCAAGATAGTGCTGAAAGGGCCCGGATATAGCTGTCTCGTGGGAGACTATACCAATGCCTGGCAAACATGGAGGTGGAAGCTCACAGTCAGCTATTAGATCGAACACAGGGTTCCCAAGGAAGGAGCTAGAGAAAGTACCCAAGGAGCTGAAGGGGTCTTCAACCCTATAGGTGGAAGAATAACATGAACTAACTAGTACCCCCTGAGCTCATGTCTGTAGCTGCATATATAGAAGAGGATGGCCTAGTTGGCCTTCATTGGGAAGAGAGGCCCCTTGGTCATGCAGACTTTATATGCCCCAGTACAGGGGAACGCCAGGGCCAAGATGTGGGAGCGGGTGGGTAGGGGAGTAGGGCCGGGAGGGGTGAGGGTATAGGGAACTTTCTGGATAACACTTGAAATGTAAATGAAGAAAATATCTAATAAAAGTTGGAAAAAATAGTTTGCTGCAGAAGGATTTTGGTGTCTGCGTCCATTCTTGCCAGTGAGACTGTAGCATGGACTCTTTCAGCTGGTGCCGAAACTCGGGAATTGACCATTGCTGGTGCCGAGGAAGACCTTCCACCCACGGAGAGAATTCAGAACTGCAAGCAGGACAAGGGTAAGCTCTGAGAGGTATGTTTGGTCTTGATTTGTATCATTTACCCCCCCCACCCCCCCCAGTTGAGTAGTGTAGTGGAAGTCTTCATCGCTGTCATGGCAGTGCTCATTCTCCTTAGACTGGTGAGACCATACTTAGAGGATGAGAAATGCCGCCCAACGGTTAAGGCAGGGCAGGGGGCGTTAGAAGAACTATAGGACGGCATATCAGAAACAGAGTGGAAAGAGATATTAGGAGCTCAGAGAAAGGGAAGCATGCTTAAGCAAAGAGGCCTCTCTGAGGACCTTGGATCTGAGGAGATGAGAAAAAAGGGAAAGGATGCCCTTGGGAGAGAAATAGAAAAGAAAGGAGAAATAAGGGATATGCCCTTGGGAGAGAAACAGAAAAGAGAGGAGAAAAAAAACCCTGGAGAACCCCCTTTATCCGGTAAGAGAGAACTGGAAGCTTTAAAGCTCGGTAGCTCTGAGTCAGAGGAATTAACTCCCTCTGAAGAGGAGGACTTAGAAGATGAAGCAGCCCGCTATGAGGAGGAAAAATACCATCTAAATGAATGGCTGCTACAGCAGAATCGTAAACAAAAAGAGGTGGGAGATAAGAACCACGCGTCTCCTCGGCCCGTGACAAATGCTGCTTACGGAATTCTTACGAGAATTAAGGTAATTGGATCTGGGAATGGATCGGGAAAGAAGAGAGGAGGGTGAATTTTTGAAAGAGGCTCCCTGGGCATGCCTGGGTAAATTCTCTTTCTCTGGAACTCAGAGAAGTTTTTTCTTTATATGTGCGATGCATTGTTTGTCTACATTTGTGTTTCATGTTTTGTCTGGATGATTGGCTGTTTTGTGTTCTGTGTCGAAAAAAGAAAAATGGTTATAAAATGCGTGTCTACTGGTCTCTGACTTTTTAATTTTAGTATGAGCCTCCACAGAGGCTAAAGAAAGGCAGGCAGGTTTGCCCACGTGGCCTTGCGCTGGAGAAAGGCATGGTAATATAGATGGTTAACTTCTTAGCCCCGGGGATGGAAGGCTAAGGGTGTTTGTTCCTGAAGGAATTTTCCTAGAAGGTTCGCTGCAATTGGGTCTAAGAATTGGCAGAGTGCTCTTTATCTTGAAATTGTGGCTAGAAAAGGTAAAGGTTTTTGAATTGTCATTTTTATGAGACAAGTTTCACCACGTGATTCAGATTCCTGACCAGTCTTAAAGGTAAAAATACATTCTATGGGTATTAGTCATAAGATAAATGCTTACAATTAATGGGTATGATCAAAGGATGTAACAAGGGTTTTGAAAAAGTTAAGTTTAAAATGTCTGCCCAGATTTAGAGCCGCCTTAAACAGCAGCACATGGCATTGGAGCAGAGCAGAAAGCTAGGCCACCAGGATATGTTATTAATTGCATTAATTGCATTGACAAAGGAAGTTTCAAAAAGGCCCAGCAGAGTCTTTGTTCTCTGGTTAAGTCTCATGAAGAGAAGTTTGAACAAATATAGCAAGTTTAGAAAGGAAAAATATAAAAGATATGGTGCGAGTATTAAAGGGTACCAGAAAGTGAAATGTAGCAAAATCCTGTGTTCTAGGAGATAACAGATTAAGGGAGTGGGACCTTGGGGGAAGATCCTACCCAGCTAAATTTAGATCCAGGAGTGGTTGTACACACCTTTAATCCCAGGAGACAGGTGTGGGAAGCTGCTGCCTCGGCAAGCGCTGGGCCTGTCCACTGAATATAACAGAAGAGAAAGTGATAAATAGCCTTGAATGCATTGTCACAGGAGAGAATTTACTGAACAGAACACCAATGGCTCAGCATGTAAGTTCATTAATTGATAAACAGGATCTCTTGAAACTTCAAAGCTTCTGTAAGGCAAAGAACACTGACAATAGGACAAAACGGCCTACAGATGAGGAAATGATCTTCACTAACCCTACATCTGATAGAGGGCTAATATCCAAAAAATATAAAGAACTCAGTAAGTTAAACTACAAAGAAAAAAAATTACCCAATTTAAAACATGGGATACAGAGCTAAACAGAGAATTCTCAACAGAGGAATGGTCAAGAAATACTTTTTTTTTTAATGTTCAAAGTCCTTAATCTTCAGGAAATGCAAGTCAAAACAACACTTAGGTTCCATCTTATACTCATCAGAATGGCTAAGATAAAAAACTCAGGAGATAGCACATACTGACAAGGATGTGGAGCAAGGGGAACACTTCATTGCTGGTAGGAGTGCAAACTTGTACTACCACTGTGGAAATCAATTTGGCAGTTTCTCAGGAAACTGGGAGTAGTTGTATCTCAAGACCCAGCTTTACAACTCCTAGCCATATACCCAAAATATGCTGGAATATTTCACAAGGACGCTTGCTCAACTATGCTCACAGGAGCTTTGTTCAAAACAGCCAGAAACTGGAAAGAACCTAGATGTCCCTCAACTGAAGAATGGATTAAAAAAAAAAAAAGAAGTGGTACATCTACATAATAGAATACTATTCAGCTACTATAACCAAAGACATCATGGATTTTGCAGGCAAATGGATGGAACTTGGAAAATATCATCCTGAGCAAGGTAAACCAATCACAAAAGAACATGCATGGTATACACTCACTTATAACCATAAAATACTGATACCATGCTACATTTCACAGCCCCAAAGAAGCGAAACAAGAAGGAATGCCCAAATGAGGAATCTTGAATCTCATTTAAAAGGGGGAATAAAATAGACACAAGAGGCAGATGGAGGAAGGAAACTGAGAAGGAGGGGAGTTGGGAGGGGAATTTATCCCGTCTACAAGGGATGTATCAGAGACTGAGGAACTGACCAACCAAGAACCAGCACCACTGAGACGCACCCCATGCACAGGACAGGCATCGTATTTATGACTGCCATGATTTAGTTAGATAACAGGATAACGACACCTTCTTTCTTTGCATCCTTGACTGGTTAACAGACAAACATGAAACATCTGAAGAAGCAGGATAGAAGTTGAGTTACAAGGCCTGGGAACATGAACTCAGTTTTGTTCCTGCCAGCAAAGTGGATTTTGTTCCTGAGATGGCTGAACTCAGAAAACCTATCTCCTATAACCAGGTTTGATATTTTGGACAGCATACTGAGGAGCTATGATTCCCTCTCCGCATACCTAAACTTGAACCTCTTATTTTGAGTTTTATTGATTGCGTTATTTATCAAACTGATGATAGTAAACAAAGATTTTCAAGGTACTGAGTCACATGAACTTAGTAGCAATCACAGTAATTAGGTTAACTTCTTTTTTATTTTTTATTTTTCTCTCCGAGAACAGGTTTCTCTGTATAGCCCTGGCTGTCCTGGAACTCACTCTGTAGACCAGGCTGGCCTCAAACTCAGAAATCCACCTGCCTCTGCCTTCCTAGTGCTTGGATTAAAGGCGTTCACCACCACACCCAGCAACTAAACATTTTTTATGTATCATATGTTTTTTATATGTATCATATGTTATCTGATAAGGATTTACTCAAAATCTCTACTCAAAATGAATATTTACTAGGTATTTTCTTTATTGTTCATTTTTAAATTCTTTAAGACATATTCCCTTATTTATATTGCCTGCCCTTATGTCAGTAGTTGTAGTTTTTTTTTTTTTTTCTTCTAGAACCAGTAACTTTCAACCAAGTTACATTTGTGTCATGCAAGTCTTGGAATTATAACATTCTGTCATGGTCTTGAAAATGTGGATTGATTAGGGCTATTTTCTCCCTCCCTCCCTCCCTCCCTC
>LR749734.1:0-27998 GCA_902729485.2 Mus minutoides
CAAGGTGATGAACCAGTTCCTGCAAGCCATGGCACGTGTAAGCACACCCTACCCACACATACAAGCCATGGCACGTGTAAGCACTCCCTACCCACACATATATATTTTCTCCCTGCCTCTCTTGCTAAAATAATAAAGCTCATTGAGGAAATTAGTTTTCATTGAAATTAGCTATATCCTTAATTCCAACAACCTTACTTTGTGGTCTATAAATGAATCAAATCTATATCTTGGCCAAGCAAGTGTCTTGATAAGGAACGTGTTCTCGTCACAGTTGGAAGTGCTGGGTATCAGAAGTGTAGCCTCCTCTGGATGGAAACGACAGACCTCAGCCTGAAATCTCACCCTACAGCTTATATGCAGCCTTCTTCCTTTGCAGAGGTCGATGGTAATGCTTTTGCATTCAAAAGCCAGGTCGAAGCACAGAAATGTAATTAATCCTCACCAAAAAACGGAGGGCAGAGGCCCATGTGTATTGTTTTTCTTAATCTACTTTTGATCAGAATGTCTGAGGATCTGGCTGGTAAACAGACACGTTACAAAAGAAACAATAATCTCACCCTTAACATGTCATGTTATTAGGAATCCCCACATCTAAGATCCCGCACTGGACAGTCACTGGAGCCTTCTTGTCTACTGCCCTATTTAAGTAAAGGGAATCTGACACCATCTGAGAACACCTTTCCTTGGGATCCATGCTATTTTCTTCTCCTACCAGCAGAGGGAGGCCTGATCCACTTCCTGAGCTCTGAGATTGCTCGATCAAGTCTCTCAGGGACTCTCCAGGAGGAATGTATGTCTCATCCTGCTCCAGCCCAATGCTGTACCGAGGTCGGGCTTCTTGTCTTTTATACCTAAGAATGGATGAGGGAGATGATTTCAAAAACTTAAATGAAATGACAGATATAAAACATCGCAGACAAATATTAACCATGGAATTTAGCAATAAACACAAGATGAAACACTATTTGCTATCTTTGGGATGTTTCTCACTCAATCATGTACAATTTTTTTCTCTGTGTTTTAAATGTTATATATAAGCAGACTATACTCGGTTAGCATTTCCAAATTGCTCCAATATCCGTTCCCTAGAAACATTTCCTTTAAGTTCCCTAAGTACTTAAATATACAAGGGCTTTTTTTTTACATTTATTAAAGTTTGTCATGGAGCCTTGGAGAGATGGCTCAGCAGTTAAGAGCACTGGCTGCCTTTCCAGGCAACCCTTGTTCAATTCTCAGCACAAAAATAGCAGTTCAAAATTGTTTGTAAATCCAATTCCAGGGTATCCAATACTCTTACATAGACACACATACAGGCAAAACACTGATGCACAAAACTAGACAAATAAATCAATCTTTTTTTTAAAGAAAAAGTATGTCAAGGGAACTCTTTTACATAAAATGATATATAAGACAATACAATGATCATGACATAAAAATAAAACCTTAAAACATGGTAGTATTTAACATGTAATATCTTCTATAACTTATCTTAATTAACTAATTGATGTACTATAGAATGTTACAGTTGAAAATTTGGATGCTCAAATAGTATGGACACTTAAACTTTTAAATTTCACAAAGTAGAAAATAAGTTCTTGACTAAAAAACTTAAATATAACTAAACTCGGTTTATTTTAATGTTTACTCTATAAAAGTTATAATACTAGAGAAATTTATAGTCAGGAAATAAGGAATTACTGAAAGCACTCTGACTCCCATTTTTTTATTTAATTAGCATCAAACCTAAGTCATAACTAGTCACTAAATTTTCCAATTATCTGTTTCCTTAGAAATGAAAATTTTAAGTGAGTAATGTCTGAAACAGAAATGAGACAGGCATCTATTTATAGCTTTGTTGGGTGAATTTCTATCAATAGCAACAGATATTTTCAAATCAACCTAAGATCTAGGGGCAAGGGCTGGAGAGATGGCTCAGCAGGTAAGAGCACTGACTGCTCTTCTGAAGGTCCCGAGTTCAAATCCCAGCAACTACATGGTGGCTCACAACCACCTGTAATGAGATCTGACACTCTCTTCTGGGGTGTCTGAGGACAGCCACAGTGTACTTGCATGTAATAAATGAATCGTAAAAAAAAAAAAAAAAAAACAAACCTAGGGGCAAAGAAAGCCATGCTGCATAAAGCTGTTAACTAGGCAAGAACAGGCAAGAACAGTAAAAAAATATGCATATAGGAATCTCACTAGAGTGTGAAACTCCATGTACACATCTAATACTTACCTGAAGTAACAGAATAAAATAATGAGGACCAAGAGTAAACTACAGACAGTCACAGATATAAGTAAGGCCTTGTGATGTATGGGTCCATCAACAAAATCTGAAAAAGAAAGCCACCAAACAACTTAAATTTTTACTTAAAAGAGATAAACTCTTTTTCCAAACATTTAATAAAAATGTATCAAATAGGAAAAACTATGATGTGTTGAAAAAAAAAAAAGCACATATGTACTCAAAATGGCAAGCTTGGCTGTTGATGATACCGTCAGACGTCGATGAATCCAGTCAGCGAGATGTTTATTTCTTAAGTCTCCTCTATAGAAGGAGTTGACCTGACACAGAATAAACTCGTAAGAAGCATACAAGGGAAGCAGATGGGTCCCTGAGCCTAACGTGAGAGCTGGAGCTACTGTGGACCCCAGAGTCAGCGCCTGGGTCTGCAGGCTCTTCTCACCTGGCGTCTGAAACAAAAACAACTCTGTATTCATTACAGCCAAAGTTGCTTTCTGATAGATGCAAAGCACAAGGATCCCTCGAATCCTATAAAAGACGGATATGGGTATATAGTACATTTTTGTATGAACTCAAGTTCTTGACAAATCAGATTTGCATAAAGCAAGCTTGAGAAAGGCTTCATGTGAGAATGTTTTAAGAGACAAAACCCAGAAATATTTCTTCAAAAATACCTTCAATGTCTTCTTTTTAAAACTCAGTCATCCCAAGTGGGGGTCTTTTTTTTGGGGGGGGGGAGCACAGTAGCTGAGGGCTATTTAAACAGTCTCACAGTAACAGAGTTAGCCACCCTATTGCAGGTGCAGCATGCTCCTGGGAAAGTGATGGGTGATACTTAGTTCTGAGAGGACTATAAGGCATGACTTCAGACAGCAGGAGATGTTCTCCCAGCTGTTCCCCTACATAGAAAAGACAAATTCAAGTTTTGGCAGGAGATTTTCATTTACACAATAAAAAGTAGGATATGTTCCATGAAAGAAAATCTTAAAAGGACTAAAGTGGATGAAATAATTACATCCTTAGCAATTTACTGACAAAAGCTACACATATGGCATTATAGTATCATTTCAGTAAACAAAAATGAATTTCACAAAGGATACTATATCATCGTGTAATTCCATTCTTTTTTCTTTCTTTTATAGGGAAAGTATTACTATGTAACCAAGACTGTTTCAAACTTCAAATTATTCCGCTCTAGCTTCCCAAGGGTTGAGATGACAATATTGGCCACTATGTTGGCAGATATTTTTGTTTATATATTGTGAACATTTCCCACAACAAGTTGTTTTCAAAGATGATATGGTATTTTGCATAGAAGTACCCTGATTAGAAATCAACCTTCTGTTGTGATATATTTAAGAGAGTGTGCTATATGCAGAATTTCTGTAATACATACAATTATGTAATTAACAATATACCTCTTTGGTGATAACTGTCTGCTTGAAATTCTTAGAAGCAAAACTATTACATCAGACGACAGACATTACAAATCTTCTCATGGTTACTACCCCTGAAAAAACTGAAACAACTTCTAATTCATTATCAGTGATTGTTTTAATTATTTTGACCAAAAAAAACAAAACAAAACAAAACAAAAAAAAAAAAAAAAAAAAAAAAAAAAAAAAAAAAAAAAAAAAAAAAAAAAAAAAAAAAAAAAAAAAAAAAAAAAAAAAAAAAAAAAAAAAAAAAAAAAAAAAAACTTGAATAAAGCATTCCACTAGCCGGGTGTGGTGGTGCAAGCCTTTAATCCCAGCACTCAGGAGGCAGAGGCAGGCAGATTTCTGAGTTTGAGGCCAGCCTGGTCTACAAAGTGAGTTCCAGGACAGCCAGGGCTATACAGAGAAACCCTGTCTCGAACAAAACAAATAACAAAAAAACAAAACAAAACAAAACAAAACAAAAAAGCATTCCACTATGTTCTTTATCCACAGTTATCCTTTATATTTTATCATGTGTGATATAATACACTTGCTCTCTGATCACCCCTTACACAAAACAATCCTCATATGCATATACATACATATGCATAAACATACATACTCATGCATACTCATACATGTACACTTGCATTCACATTTTTTAAAATTTTATGTGTCTGTATTAGTTTAGATCACTTGAGGTTGTAAGACAATGTTGCTATGCTATCCAGTTTTAAATCATTCAGAGTTCTTATTACAAATAATATGAACAAGGATACTATCTCACAAATAGTTACATAATTGTAAGAACTGGGACACTAATAGGTTAGTTGAAAGTAAACTTACTTTGCAGTGTTTTGTAAAATGCTTGGATTAATTACTGCAAACTCTAACCCACAAACCTTTACACTTTCTCTTGACAAAGCTGATAATGGTCACTGATATAATGTACTAAGCAGTCTATAATGTGTATTTAACGTGCACTACCTTCAAATATGAATAAAATAAAGCTTCATCTTAAAAGACTAGATGAAAACCATCAGAAAGTAGTAGTTTTTTTGTTTAAATTATGCAGTTCGGCACTGTTGTAAGTGGTCCAGGGAAAAGGAACTTCAACTACTGAAGTAGCGCCCAAAAGGCCATTGCAAAAAGGAGTGACAAATAGTAATACATTGTTTGGAAAATATTACTGGATAAATGTTAAAAACATCTATATGTTCTTAAAAGTAAAAGTCTACACAACTTTCTACCTGTGTTACTTTATTAAGCTTCTCTCTTCTATGCCCTACAGATACATCTAAAGAATGGAACCTTTTGCAGAAAATACAGCTTATACTATTTTTCCAAATTTTTTGTTTGTTTGTTTGCTTTTTGTTTTTTGAGACAGGGTTTCTCTGTGTAGCCGTGGCTGTCCTGGAACTCACTTTGTAGACCAGGCTGGCCTCAAACTCAGAAATCTGCCTGCCTCTGCCTCCCAAGTGCTGGGATTAGAGGCATGCGCCACCATGCCAGGCTTCTATTTTTCCAATTTTAAGGACAACTCTACATGTTTAGGAATCCAAAGAGAATTTTCCTCTACTAAGATTAAATCTAACCTCAGGATCACAATGAATTTTCTGTACATGAGCCCAGAATTCTTTTTCACATCTATGAAATAATTCTGCAAAGATTCTTCCTTTCCCTTCTCATGTAGACACAGAGCTCAGACTGTGAACTGTTGACCATGCTTTTATTACTCATTACATTTCTGACTTATGACAGGAACAAAACCTCAAGGACCTAAGGGAGGTTTTATTTACCATCCAGAGCTGTACTTAAGGCTAGAATTATTCAGTATTCCCCCACCCCACCCCAATAACCTTCTCTTGCAGTCAAACATGCTGCCTGCTTGTCTTGGCTCATGAAGAGACGATCCTTATCAATCAACCCGTTTCTGTTCTTCATACTGGTTTTGTGTTACTCTGTCATTACCTGCACTTAGGAATATTAACATGAATATCCCTGGAAGGAAATGCTTCCAGACACCATGGAGAGGATAACAGCACCTGGAGCTCTTTCAGGTTAGCACTTTTCTACCTATGTTGCCCCTCGAAATTCACAGGGAGTAGGAACAACCGGGAACTCTGCAGGCAAGTGTCGATCCCTCTGAGAGACAAATAAGAATCACCTACTATTTCATAAGAAAACTTAATTCTGTCATGGCCTTCATACTACAGTTTTTTATCTTTAGATGGGAATATGTATCCCCAATACTTCAAGGGGTTATAAGATTCGGATGGTTTAATGTAATACTTAGTATAATACCTGGCTTGCATTAGTCGTTTTAACTTTCATTTAACATTTTATCTCACCCATTTAGTAAATACGTGCTCATCCTCCATTCTTGTTTGTCACTTCTCTGTGGCTACTGTGCTAACTTGCCATTTCATATAGACCTAGCTCCGTGATGTCCTCGTGGTAGGCCAACCTCCCACTCTGACTGTCATGCCTTCTATGCCATGATGCACACTAGAAGCTAAAATAAACTATTTCTCCCCAAAGCTACCATTTTTCAGGATATTCTACCATAGCACAGAAAAGTAACTCATACAGAAATTGTCAACAGAAAAGTAGGTTTGGTTCAATAGTGAACCTGAGCAGGATGATTTCTGGAAGGATGTGGAAGAGTTTGCACTTCAGGCTGGAATGTGCTGTGGGCAGAGCTTAGTGGGTCATTCTTGTGCATCTAGGAAGACAGGAGTGTTGAGTAACCTAAGATACTGGATACACATCTCTTCAATGTGTCTCACATGGCAACTGGGCTAGTGGCCATTCATGTGAAATTTTGGCAAAGAATCTTGTTGCATTCTACATAAGAGGTGAAAATTTATTTGAGGTTGAATTTAAAAGAATGGGCTAATTTCTATGGGAGAGGACATTTCAGGCAGTGTGATGTGGAGTCAGTAACATGGTTATTCTTGATGACTCTTATGCAAAAGGAATTTTAAAATGTGCAGTTTGGGAAGGAAAAGGAGTACTAAGAAGCTTGAGATTCCAGCCAAGCCATGTGCTGAAAAGTATAATTACAAGATTACAACCAACCATTGACAAGAACCCTCTTGAGCTACATTGAATACCAGGAAAGGTGTCCTGAAAACTACATGCCACCACTTCCAATTTGTGAAAGGAGATAGTCCAAGGGGTTTCCTACTCCATGAAAGCAAATATTAAGGGACACTTTTCAGTGAATACAGCATATAAAACCTGCTTATAAACATAGTCCAAGGACACTAGGCTTCACCCATAGCTGGTGGCAAAACTCCTTGTCCACACCATATCACTTTTGGTTGTAAGAAAGATATAATATTGAGGATGTCATGGGACCTCACACCATGATCTCAGAGAGTTCTAAAGCTAAGTACCATAGCAGAGTGAAAATCCTTTGAAGGGGCTCCAAAGTCCATTACATAAGGGTATAAAAATGAAGTCTATGTTTCAGCGGAGACTCCCAAACTATCATAGATGCCAGAACAGTGGGATACCTGCCTAGGAAGGTTATATAGGGGAACAGAACCAGCCCAAGAAAGAGAGATGTACTATATAATATAAAGCTAGAGAGTAGAGTTGTCTAAGGTGAAGAGAAATCTGGTGGCTTTGAACTGCTGTGTTTTCAGTTTGCTTTGGTCAAAGTTTTCTTTACTATGGTCCCATTCCTTCATTTTTGAATGGGTATGCATACTCTATGCCATAGATATCGCCATGGATATCGAAAACATATAATTTGGGTTTATGTGTTTGTTTCTAATGTCAAGTAACAGTGAAAAGACAGCCTTGGGTTTTAGAAGAGATTTTGTATTTTTGAACAGTATTGGAACTGTTAAAGAATACGAAAACATTAGAAGTTGAATTAAATGCATTTTGTATCATGAGATGGTCATAAGCCCATGGGGGCCAGGGATGTGTTAATGCTATTTGAGTGAGAAATGCCTTCATAGGCTCATGGGCTTCAGCTTCATCCTCAGCTGATGGTGGTGTTTTGGAAGGTAAACAGACCTAATGAGGTAAAGCTTTACTGGAAGAAACACATCATGGGGGTGAACTTTGAATTTGGATAGCCTGACTCCATTTTCTTCTCTCTGTCTCTTTGTTTGTCTCTGTCTCTGTCTGTTTCTCTGTCTTTCTGTCTCTGTCTCTTTGTCTCTGTCTCTCTGACTCTGTCTGTCTCTGTCTCTCTGTGTGTGTGTGTGTGTGTGTGTGTGTGTGTGTGTGTGTGTGTCTGGAACTACTACAAGTCAAAATAAACCCTTTATTAAAAGTTGCTTTTCTTTGTCAGAGTATTTTATTACAGCAAACAGAAAAGTTTTATAATCCTTAATATAATTTGTAATCTATCTCTACTAGTGAGATACCCATAACCAAATGTAAATTAAGCTTTTCCATGGTAATTCTTATATCTTAGTGTACTATTTCTGCAAGCAATATTTTCCTCATCAATTTCTGTATCTCTAACATTTAGGATGTTGCTTGCAAAGGAAATAAGGAAAACTGTTAACTTCTTATGTGAATTTCTAGAATAAAACTGAAAAGTTTCACGCTGTAATGGGAATGTATTTATAAAACATTGTCAAAAATATGAAACACCACTATGTTTTATAGTTAGTACACTCTCAAGAAATAATGTCAATCTTGAAGTTTCATTTTAAATTATGCACATAAGAATTATGAATCTTATAGCACTTATAAATCATGTATTGTGATGAGCTCAAAGAAGGGAAAGGAAATCTACAGGCTGCTGTCAAAACATGCCAAAAATGTCTTTAAGTATGCAATAGTTATCATTTTAAATATACCTAAGTATGTAAGCATTGAAATTAAAACTTTTAAACATATGACCCATTTTAGAAATATGCTATTAATTTAATAAAACTAGTTTGTTATGGAGATAAAATAAAATGTGGTAGACGAAACAATCTCTCATGTAGTCATTTATAAGGTCTTTATTTTTTGAATGCATATTATGGCAGAGTAGATTTAATTAAGACTCAATTCTGAATGATATTAGAAAATAAGTATGCAGCACTATTTATTTTCTCTACCTCCTACCAGCTCCCTGTAAGCTGTCCAAACTGGAGCTATCTGGAGAGAGGTGGGGAGAAGCCAACAAGGATCTTAAGAATACAGCTTCTTTGCACATTTGTTGATTGTCATGACGTCAGCACTCTACCCCTACAGTGGGTAATGAGACCAATTAAAAGCAAACATTGTCAAGGCACCAATGAGTTTGGCAAAATAAGAGAGTTCAGTGCTCATTTTCAGTAAGCAAAGCCCCCTTCACCCCTCTTACCTCTGTCCTTGAGGGGAGGCAGAGTGGGGTGGAGGTCTTTATTACACTCGTTCCTTTCTGTGCAGCATTCAATTGATCTTCTTTGATGAGGAATGGGAGTGTCCTAAAATGAAATGCTAACAGTTATTAGTGGGTGTCCTCCATATTTCAATGTCAGACCATCTAAAATTTAGACAGATTGTCACTAAAAAACACATTTAATATTCTAATAATTTTGCTCAAAAACTTGAAAAGGTTAGTTTCCACCAGAAAACTTATTTCATATTATAATGTACCATTACAGCATTTCCACTTCAATAAAATATTACGGTACTTGTAGCAACCAGAGTACACTGGAAAAGCAAATAATGAAGTCTCAATTTAACCAATGAATACTCTAGATTTTATAGATAGTCTAATTGGAAACTAAGCAATATGCTAACAGCTAATTTTAAAAAGCATGGTTTGAAAATGAAGAAAGAATTGACTATTGAGAATTTTCAATTATTTTGCAAATTATTCAACATGTGATAGCAATGACAAAGGGCTTACTTTATCTTGTCAATGTAAGTTACAAAGTAAATTCAAGTTATTTTCCTTACACGACATTGAAAATCTGACCCTTCTAGTCCTAGACATCCAGAGGTGACAACAGGCGTTCCAGAGTCATCTTCTTCTATCATCGTGAAGCAGTACCCATCTGTGCTGAAGACCAAACAGGACAAGGAAGAGAGTGAGGAAAGGGAACACAGGACTCATAAAAAATAAAGTTAAATCAATTCCACTGGCTTCATCATAGACAGGGAAAAGTCATGCTGCTGGATTTTTGGTTGTTGTTGTTGTTGTTGTTGTTTTATTGTTGTTATTTTTCCCTACAAACTGTTGAGGACCTCCCAACATCTGCATCTATGAAAGCAGACGCACTGATCATTACTCATTTTCTCTCCACTTACAAACTCAGGAAAGAGGGGAGTGAAATTACCATGTATCATTAATTACCATTAAAAAGCATTTATATTCTCAGTGAACTTATCTTGTCCCTATCACCTTTCCAGACAGACAACTTGAGGAACATAATTCCACCCCCACCCTTTATGTGAGGAGACTAAGGAGAACTTTAGTAGTTTCCCAAATATCACAAAGTCACTGAGAAAGAGAGGGAGGCAAGGCAAAGCTGGAACCTGTGCCTGAGAGGGCAGGGACTGGCTCTCATCGGAGGCAGTGAAATACAGGCATCTAAGGCAGGGTGGTGGAAGGAATAGGCAGAAGTGGGATTAACCCATCACAGCAGAGGTGATGCAGACTAAGGTTCTTAGCACTCTCTCTCTCTTTGGGCTGGCATGGCACAGCAAGACACTGAGCATGGAAGCAAACACTATTGGGTATGGATAAGAATAGAATTTATAGAAAGGTCTTGATTTAAGTAAATGTTAATATTTCCTAAATAAAAATGACTTTCAGTTGTTATATGACATTTAATCTCATCAATCATTTGAAGATAATACCATTTCTGTTTTACATATGATGGAATTGACTTTGTGAGAAAGTATGAATATATATATATATATATATATATATATATATATATATATATATATATATATTGGTGAACAGAAACAGTTACATCATCAGGCCTTGAATTGGAAGTCCTCTTATTTGCTCCCACTCATTATCTGCTATCCTGGGAGTAAACTGAAAAGAATAACTTGTGTATACAGGGCTGTGTACAAAGAGATAGATTCTCCTCATAAATCAGGACTTATACTGTGGGTTCCCAATAATAAGTCACAAGCTGCCATCCATGTCCCTATAAAGAAAGCATGGAGGCCGGGTCTTCCATCCTCTTCTCATCCATATGCAAGTGCGGTGTCCAAGGCGCATGACAATGGAGTGCTAAAGGTCGTGGGAACAAAGCTGTGAGAGCTGTATGAGCCATGATTTGTAGGTCTGTCTGCTTGCATTAGTGGGAGCAGCATTCGGCCATGCATTAGCCCTCGAGTTACCATCAACATCCTTACAACTGTTTACTTAGTTTTTAGGTCTCAAGTGATCCAACATGTCTCAGTTTATAAAACCTTGAAGGGCGGAGCTGGAACATACTAATGACTGGCTAGGAAGGGGAGTGATAAATCCATGTTCGACTTGGGTCACATGGATGCATGGTGCTGTAAAAGAAAAACTGCCTCTGAACAGTCCAAGTTCAAATTTTTCGGAGCTTTTTACTCAACTGACTGAAACCTCAGCTGGAGTGTAAAACACACAGTACTGAAGACAGTGTGTAAGATGGACCTTCACCACAATCAATCTGAGGGAATATTCTCCGTGTGCTTTCCTCTGCATTCAGACTATTGGTGGAAAGAATTTCTCAGTTGGAATTCCTAGGCAGTAGAGGAGTCATTAAATCTGAGGTGATATATAATGTATTACTCAAAATTATGGTGTGCAGAAATGGGCATTAGGGTAATTCATAAGAACCCCCCACCCCACCAAGCAAACAAGCATAACTAAAGGGAGGAAAGTGGGGAGTCAAGTTGTTGGCAACTTATAATACAACAAAATGAAGAGTAAACCAATTTTTAAAACTATAAAAACCTGTTTGCAGATCTGAGAGCTAGAAATGCAAAGAATAAGGGGGTGAAGATACTGCACAGAAATTAAGAGCAACTAGTTTCTCTTCCAGAAGACCTGATTCCAACTCCTAGCTCCCACATAATGGCTAAAAACATCTGTAACTTCATTTCCAAACATTCAGCACCTTCTTGCTTCTTCAGGGTTTGCTAATGGGTATGGTCAACATACACATGTGCAGGCAAAATACCGATACAAATAAAACAAACATAATACATATGTATGCATGTATGTATGTATGTATGCCTGCATGCATGCATGAGTGCATATATTAGGGATAGAGAGAAAGAAAGAGGCATCCTGGAAAAAAGGGTCACTATACAATGTCATAAATTTAGAAAGAAAGAAAATATGTGGAGACTAAGAGAGGAGAAGGAAAGAAAGATTTCATTGCTGCTTATCTACAACACAGCAAATGTATTTTATAAACCTCATACTGGAGTGCTTGTCCAACAAAGAACATGAACTGGTAACTAGCAGAACAGGAGGTGGAGCATTACTTGAAATCCTTTAACTCTGTAGTAAGCACCAACGCTCTGGAGTCCAAGCTGGCCAACTATTCCCACCATCAAGATGCCTGTTGGGTGTCAGAAAGGGCAGTTACTGCCTGATACCAGTTTTTTTAAATTATTCTGCTGCCCAAGTATCCAAGTTTGTGTCAACCACTCTTCTCATGATGCAGGAGCCAATGAGATGAAGAACCAAAGGAGAAGTAATGTTACAAAGTGAAATGCATAGATGACTAATGGATGAATCACTGGGTTACAGTAATGATTAGGAATGTGGACAGTGACACACAGTCAATGAATGTAACTGTCAATTAATAAGTTGTCCCTCTGTGTCACAGGAAGGGAAGAGGTAGTGACAAATGGACTGAGAATTGGGTGCATACTAAGAAAATCAGTCATGGATTCTCAGTGTTCCAGGAGTTACTCAATAAAAATGCAAAACACTTGGCAAGTTAAAGGTGACATGAGATCAAAGTAGTAATATTTGTTATAATTCCTGGATCGATAGCTCTTCGGGCTCATGTTTTATTTTTTAATGTGATCAGTATTCTAAAAGCAAAGGAAAGTTTGGAACACCCAGAAAGAAGGAAGGAGACTGGCTGCTTTAGAAAACTTTTAGTGTCCCCTAGTGAGCCCACACTAGCAAGAGGGCGTCTGCCTGTTTCAAAGGTTTGGGGGAGTTAGTGATTCTCTGCCAGGCTGTGATGCATCTAGAGACTGCAAAGATTTTAATTCTTCTCTCTTCTAGTCAATTGGATTTACAACAGCCTTCTGGGACCCAGTCCCAGTTTGAGTCACTGTTGAGGTATAGAAAGCAGTTTCACAAGTCATATACAATGGTATCAACAATACCTTTATTCAAAGGGAGGGAAATAGGACTAGAAAGATAGCTTAGGGGTTATGGCTGAAAAGCACTCTTGCATGCCTCCAAAGACTGACAGTTCCCAGTGATCAATAAGTAGCCCTGCACATTTTCAAAGTTGTACCAAATTCTTGGATCCTTGAATTTCCTTTGAGTTTAAGTTTCGATCATATTCCATTTTAAAGAGCAGACTGAGAACACCATGTCTTTGAAACTACTTGTTTCACTTTCAAGGGAGCATGGTAAGTTTTCAAATTTTCCAGCACAAGTAATCTAATGGTACACACAACTTGTACAGTTGCTGTTGGATTTTGTAGATTTTTATCAGTAAGTAGCTAATAGCTCACACACAGCAGCTTTGTCCAGGGCAGTTCTTTTTTTCATATGTGGAGCACACTCAAGCATCGGGGACCAAAGGAGTCGGCACAAGGAAGAGGAAATCTCGATTTGAGGAGCACATAGACTACACAGACTGATTCTAAAGGGAAGACAACTACTTCAGGCAGCAGAGATAGAAACCATAAGCTAGCTAGTGTTTTCACCAACCGGCTGCGGAAGAACAAGGAAGTGGCAGTTTCCAAAGCTGCAGATTCCTAAGGGTTTGATTAACCATCCTCCTTCCCAGCCTGTGAGATACGTGGATTTCCATAGGCAGAGAGAAATGCAAAAATATCACTGTGCGCTTCTCTGTTCTTTCCTATTTTGGGTCATTATATAGGAAGGGGTATGAAGTTAACAGCATTGATGACAAAGTACCAGATGAAAGTTGCCTTTGACTCTGTCTTTGAGAACACTGTCTCTCTCTAGCCAGCATCCTTCGCTGCCATTCATACTGACTGATTTGGGGATGAGCTTATTTTTCTATGAAGCAAACTTTTAAAAATACTAGCCCAACTTTACTTTACATATAGATTTTTACTCTTACTACCCTTTGCAGACCCTTACAATCTCTAATAGTCCTTGAAAAGCGTTCCTCTCTCCTGTTTCTTGACATGATCAATCTGTATATTAATAGTGTTGAGAGAATTGACATTATCTCTTCTCTGAAATCTTCACTGGGTAATCTAAAGAGGCTCAATACTATTCAGTTTCCAGTAAACCAGTTACCAAATTGGTCCCATTTAGTCTCAGGTCTGAGAATGAAATGTACAAAAATACTTACTTCTTATAAAAGCCTTCATCACTGACTTTAAAATATCAGAGTAATGACCAAATCACAGGTCATAATGGAGGAGTCAGTGTTCTCTTAAGTAAAATTATTTGGAATCCACACCTTCAACTAGAAAAGATAATCTCATGATCCTTGGTGTTTAGTTTGGCTGGCCAACACTAGAAAAATTGGATGACTCTAGTGACATTTAGCATGCTCATTAGCTTTTGCTTTCACATTTCTGCTTCAAGACATACAGTTAGCTAGCATCTGAGAGGCAGAAGTAGGTGGGGTCTATGAGTTCAAGGCCAGCCTTATCTACAAAGAGAGTTCCATGCCAGAAATGGTTCCATGATGAGGCCTTAAAGAAGGAGGATGGGGGAAGAGGAGGAAGAAGAGGAAGAGAAAAAGGATGGAGAAGAAAAAAAAGGAGGAGGAGGAGGAGGAATAAGAGGAGGGAGAGAGAGTTATGGAGAGGAGAAAGAAAGGAAGAAGGAGAAAGAGAAGATAACAACAAGAAAGAGAACCACAGCTGGAGACCTATCTAATTCCTCTTTCAAACAGCTAGTATCATTTACATATTCTTTATACAAACAAGCATGTCAACTTACTATACTTGATAACTACTCATGCAGGAGAATTTCTGGTCATAAACCAATAATGTAAATGAGGAAGTATTAAAATTATCCCTGAAAGATGAACAAATGATAGCTACTACAAATGGATAGACCAGAGGATGGTCATGAGACAAGCACACACATTTAAAAAAAATTTACTATCAAAGTTTCTAAGAAGGTAAGGGATTTGTAACGCCAGGTAATGGTACACAGAGAGAAAGTAAACAAGCAAGTCTGAGCCAACATTTGCTAGAATGAGAAAGTGACACCCACCGAGGAGGACATGGGGAAAACCACCTAAGAAGGGTTGTCTTGGGCTTTGCAGCTCAGAAGGCTGCAGTGATGATCTGCAGTCCACTCAGCAAAGTCAGGCAATGGAAGGGTTACAAAGCAGGGCAGGCAGCAAGACACCTGGAAGCTTAGTTAGAAGACAGACATCTCCTTAGGGGAGAAGTCTCAATGGCTTTACCCCTCACTTGTGATTGCAGATGCAAATACTATACTCACAACAGGCCTGGCTGGTCTTGAACTTGCAGCCTACCCTCTGCATTTACTTTTCTAATACTGGGATTAAAGGTGTTCACCAAACATCTGGCTCAATAACTATAACTTGCTGTTGGCTAGTTAAAAAACAAAACAAAACAAAAAAAAAAAAACAAACAAACAAAAAAAGAGTGCTGAAGAATTTACAAACCTCTAACTTCCACCTATGTTTTCTGACTTAGCCAATGAGATTTCACAATGGCTTTAAGTATGAAACAATCTTGGTTGTCCCACTACTGGATTACTTTCTAAAGGATGGTGGAAGTGATGTGGAATAAGAAACCTACTTGAGACATTTAGCTTGAGTGATTTTTGCTTAGCACAGAGTCTAAAGGCAAACAGCTTATACCAGATATTATCTAATCCATAAAAAAGTGTGCCCTGACCTTCAAGCTGCTTTGCCTAGGAGTACAAGAGTCAGAACACCAAACTGCTCACTGCTGCTCTGTAGAGATATTAAAGCAGAAGCTGAAACTTGTATAGCAATCTGATATAGTAAATTCATGTCTGCTAAAACTTACTAAAAAATTTAAAAGGACAAATCATTTGCAAGCTTTTAAATGAATGGCTTTAATAATTAATCCTGATGGTAGTTTAGGAAAGTACTCATGCTCAGCTTTGTGTGTGTGGAGGGGTATCTGTTATCAGAAAGAGTTTGGGAAGTATTGCTTTAGAAGGAAGGAATGGAGAATTACCTTGCAGAAATGAGACAATGTCATGTGCTTCTTCTAAGTCTTAGCAGTAGCTCTCAGCCTTCCTAATGCTGCAACCCTTTCACACAGTTCCTTTTTTGTTGCTACTTCATAACTATAATTGTGCTACAGTTATAAATTGTAACATAAATATCAGTGTTTTCTGATGATCTTTGGGGCTCATGGTCCATAGGCTTGGAACCTCTGTCCCAGGATAAGGAACAAAGTTTCCCCTGTGATCCATCCATGAGAAGACTCAACTGGAATCAGCTCCTCACTCGCAAAATGAGCATCATGCACAAAAGAGAAATGTCCTCAGAGAACCCAGCAGGGTTGGCTGCTGATCAAGAATTCACAACTTGGAGTTCTGGCCAGCTTTTTTTGATCATATCATCATAGTGACTTTGGATAACATAACCTTTCAGAACCTCACATTCTTACCTGGGTATAAACAGGAACTCTTGCATTCTTCACAAGAATGTTGTATTTATTAGATAGGTGAGGGTAATCATATGATAATTTCAGTAAATACTAGTTTCCTATTGACTTCTACAAGTCAACACATCAAAACTGAGTGGCATATTCATGTTCTTTTGAGGGATTCCATTATTATTGTTGTGGGTTTTATCTCTGTTTTCCTTACTACAATAAATTAAAGTTTGACCACTACATAATTAAAATCCCATCCCAATCTGGTTGCCATCTCTGCTACCTTAAATATGTCTGAATTACTCTAATTAATGTTATTGATTCTGATTTCTACTTTCAGTCCTTGTCACATTCAACCTCTAGTTGCACCCAATGCAGCTCCCGTATCTTCCTCACTAACATTAGTTTCCATGACACATATTTCTGTTTGACCCCTTGGGATATTCTCCTTGACCTACGTATGTATGCAATGTCTCAAGGTTCTGCCCTACTCTAGCAGACAGTGTTCCACAACTGACCCTGGCCTTGTTTCACCATAGCTATGGCTTCCCTTCAAGTTCGAGCTTCTTCACTCTACCTCTTCATCTGGTTAGTGAAGCACTGGAGCTGGCAGAGGCTGTAGGATGTTGCTCTTACACTCATAATAGGAAGAACTGTCCTGCGCAGCTGCTGTCCCCCAAAGAAAGAAGAGGGGCATGGCAAGCTCAAGTCCAAAAAGTCACTCTCAGGCCACAGTTAACCAAGCCAGCAGAGCTCAGCCTGTCTAAGTGAGAAAAACAAACACTTCGTTTGTAAGCCTGCAAATTCTTAAGGAGTGTGTTCCCTAGCTAGCACTGGCCACTGCTCTGTTTTGTTATTCTTTTTAGATTTTTAAAATATTTGTAGATTCTTAATGTGATATCTTGGGGATGGAACTGACACCTAACCATGAAGTTTATTTATGTCTCATGTGTCATATACAAACAGAGCAGGAACATAATTGTACACAGTATTTTTAGTGTGCCTGCATTCTGCTTGTGACCCATCACATGAAGTCAGGTGAGGAAATTTCCACTGGTGGAATGACATCTCCGTTTTGGGAACATTTTAGATTTGTCATTTTGGGACTAGGGATACTAGTATAATAACCTGTATCAGACTCCCCATCATGATAAGTGTTATAAAACTCTCTGCAACAACAAAAACATTTGACTCAGTTACATGTGCCTTCCTGGCCGATGGCAGTCTAAACAGTTACTCAGATATCCTTCCTGGACTCTGAAACTGGTAGTTTCTCTCCCCACTGGAGTCCTGACCCCTCATAATGCACACTCTGCATCCCTGACATCACTCCCAGGGGCCATGATGCTATGGGTAGTTAGCACTTTCTCTCTTGTTCTGCTCCAGTCTCAAGAAGCTTTGGCTCTCTTTGTACTCTTCCCCTACTGTAGGTGACAAACAGATATTCTAACTATCAAAATGGATGTAACTGTATAATGATGTATAAAAAGAAAAATGCTTTAGATTATTTAAAACTGAACTCTTCGTCTTTATAACACATTATTTCCAACGTCATAGTTTTCTTACTGTGCCAATTTCTCTACTAACATGTGTTGAATTCATTTAAATGCCATCAGAGAACTGCTTTTCAGAAACAGTTTATTAATCTCTTACCAGTGCAAAATACTAACAATGGTATGGTGAGTGGTTAAGACAAGGTCAGCATATATATGTGGAATCTATAGTATATGAATATGAAAAGGTTTTTGAGGAATATAATAGCCTTTGTTTGTTGACAAGGAGACTGAGATCTGTGTTCTGCTTACATGTCTTGGGAAAACGATGACTCAAGCACCAGTTCAGTAAGATACGGTTAGATATTTCTCCATACAGAGTACCATCTCCAGGTCATATTCTTTGAAACAATGTATGTTTAAAATGGAATGTAATCACGTGTGAAAGCGACACTTGAACCATTTCTAGCACTGACCTGCAGACATTGTTGACCGAGTCTTCCGGACAGTGGTGATGGCATTGGCAACGCAGGACCTTGGGCCGAGGGGTGGGGGCTGGACTCTCTCCATCCTCCTTCTTGGTGCCCACATTTAATTTTCCAGAACTTCGTAAGAGCATGTTATCAATAAACTTCTCTGAAAAGAATAATGGATGAGGGTTAGGACAGCTTTCCAGCCTTCTGTGGAAGAGACAACATGTCATTGAGTTAAGATAACTAGTGACAAAGATTTCAAACAAAAGACTTATATTTTGATGATTTTATTAGAATAAATGTTATCAATCTCGCTTTTCAGATAATAAATTCGAGTCTTGAATTTTAACTAATTAATCTGCACACAGTCAAATAATGGAGCAACATTTTAAATCCAGATTGTCTGACCCTAACATAACACTATCCTTTATTTTTTTAAACCTAATCACAAAGTTGATTTGAGGTAAATAATTACACTAATTTGCTTTCTATTGTTGTGACAAAACACTAGCCAAAACCAACGTGGAAAGAAAAGAGTTTATTTCATCTTATAATCCTGGATCACAATCTATTAATTGAGGAATATTGGGGCAGAAACCTGGAAGTAGAAACTCAAAACAGTATTCATGGAAAAATGATCCTTTCTGCTTACTCCCTCTGGCTGGCTCAGCTACATTTTTTGGTACAAAAGAGGCCCATGTGCATAGGGACAGAACTGCCCACAGTGGTCCAGGAACTTCTACATAAATTAGCAATTAAGAAGCTGTCCCATAGACATGCTCATAGGACAATTTGATGAAGACAATTCCAGAGTTTAGGTTCTCTCTTCCCAGGTGAGCCTAGTTCATGCCAAGTTGCCAACAACTAACCAGAACAACAGTGCATATTTAATCTGAAAAAAAAAAAAAGTGTAGAAAAACAAAAAGAAATTACACATTTCTAAAGGTGTGCCTTTTCCACCAGCTTTTACAGATAGAAGTGTTTATTTGTGATGCTTCTATCATCTTTAACGGGAGACACTATGCAGGAATAATCTCCTAAAGGCAGGTGGCCTGGGTGTAATATCAGGGATTTCTATCTTCCAAATAGACATCCAAATTGCCTTGTATATAACTTTATGATATGCTGTAATACATTTCATTATCCTTAAAATTATGTTTATAAACATCCAGTTTAAATTTTTCTCTCAAACCACATCTAACTGGATTATAATTATAACAAACTTTAACAAAATATTTGGTTATAGATTATTTGGTTAAAACACTAAAGTTATAAATCAGAAGAAATAAATTCAATATTACAGGATATTATATGGAGTGCATTTATTGTTGTTATATACATGGTTATAGTCACAGATTGAAACAGAAAATGAGAAAATTAAGAAAATATATCTGTGATAACTTTTATTGGAACTTCTATGTATTAAGCTAAATAGTCAAATTTTAGTGAATAATTTGTGCAAGAATCATAGATGTGTATAGCCAGGGTAGATGGCTGAGTCAGTAATGTGCTTGCTGAGCAATCTTAAGCACCTGAGCTTTATCCCAAACATCCCTATGAAAAAGGTGGTCGGTCATAGCTGTGGCCAGAATCTCAGTGCTAGGGAAGCAGAGACGCAGAGATTTCCAGGGCTTTCTGGTCAACCATTTATTTAATCCAGCCATACTCTAGATTCCATTATGTCCACAGACATGATAGAATTGTCATCTATAACTTAACAGAAAACAGTGAAATTAAACTTGTTCTTGTCCCTTGTCTTGTAAGCCATTTGTTACAAGTCTGTTCACAGCAGAATGTCAACACCTGTTTACAACAGTACATGTAGATATGTCTGGATATCACTCTGCCATAGTGAATTCTTCCTTTGTAAATTTGGCTGGAATCATATCAACTTGATGACTTGAGTTGTGTCTAGGGACAGTATAATGAAAAAGTGCATGCAAAACTATTACTTCCTGCTTCTTTGAAGTTTAAAAACAAACAATTAATATTCACTCATTATGCAGAGGTCCTGCAGGCTAAGAAAGCTTCTCTCCAGCTGGTGAAGGAGACTAGAAAGGGAAATCCCATGCTTACAGTACGAGTCATTTTATTTCCCTTTTCTTCCCCTCAGGTCAGGGACTTGGAAAACAAAGCATAAAGAAATCAGAAGTACTCCTACCAAGTCACAATGGGTACTGATTTCCTTCCTCTCCTCCTTTCCCATCAGGCTTTGTCTTTTTTTCCTGGGAAAGCTAAGTAGGTTGAGAGCAAGCCAAAGGCAAAAGAAAGGAATAGAAAAACAGCTCTTTTGCACTGTTATAAGGAAGTCTACTGGTGAGGAGTGCAGTCTGGAAGCTTCCACTCAGTTCTTTCACTATGCCATGCTACCATGCATGAGTCACTAGTTCAGGGACAGGAGCTATCTGAAGAAAACCCTCAGACAAGAGACTGAAGACAAAACACACACACAGAGAAAACAACCAGGACAGAATGGAGTATGAAAGCAAATAACTATAAAGACAACTGTTATCAACACTCTTAGCTTATTCAAAGGCACACCAGGAAAACAAAAGTGCATTACTGTGAAAAGCGAGGAACTCCAAACATGAAAATCTCAGCGGCTGGATCGAAAGATAAGCTGTACGAAGAGAAAAACACACACCAAGGAGGAGGCTCAGAAACTTCATGGACACCAGAATGAGAAATCAGCATAGGTGTCTCCTTAGAGAGACGTGAGAAAACAGTAGACGATCAAGTCAGTAAGTAAACCACACACTAAATTATCATGAGCTTCTAGTTTTAAATGGCAAAGTATAAGAATCAGAACAATGGGGCTGGAGTGATGGCTCAAAGTGTTAAGAATATTTGCTTTTTTACACAGGACTCTGGTTCAATTCCCAGTACCTACTTGTAGTAAACAACCAACTATGGGAACATGATTTTGGAGGGAAAGAATTTATTTCACCTTACGGCTTCTATATCCAGGGAAGTCAGGGCAGAAACTTGGAAGCAGAAACAAATGAAGAAGTCACGGAGGGATGCTGCTTACTGGCTTACTCTTCATGGCTTGCTCAGCCTACTTTGCTATAATATATAGGACCATCAGCCCAGGGATGGCACCATGTGCAATGGGCTGTGCTCTCCCAAAGCAATCACAATTTAAGAAAAAGCATTACAGGCTTGCCTACAGCCTGATCTTATGAAGGCATTTTCTCCATCTTGGCTCCATCCTCTCAGATGACTCTAGCTTTCATCAAGTTGACATAAAACCACCCAGCAGAGACTTGCATTCTAGTATGTAAACTTTCAGAATTAAAAAGATTTTCAGTTTGTAAAGAATCGGAGTCAAGAGTGAAAGAAATAAAAATAAGGTCGAAATGGCAATTGCAGAAATCTATTTTCAATTAAAGAAAAATTAAAAATGAGAATGGCATTGTATTCTCACATAATTAAAACTAAAACTGCACACACCAATAAGAAAGTGGCCGAAAATTTGGTTGAAAGGTATACAAAATGTGAAGGTCAACATGTGGGCAAAATATAAATTAAATATGAAGGTAGTAAAGTGGTTTAATATTCAAAGTTATGAAAGTACTTTCTATACACCTTTATCAAAAATCTACTGGAAGAGATAGTCTATCCCCATGAGATCTAGATAAAGGAATGAGCCTTTGGCAAGTAGAAACCCAACTTTCAGGGAAGGTGAATATTCCACATACTGTAAGTCAGTAGGATTTGATCTAATACTCCCTTAAAGGCAGGTCGCAAGATAATGAACTGGAGATAGTCATGATGTATTATTAACAGAATGATACATGCATTGTTTTATTTATGCTGATTGTGCAGTTTGAAAATGAATATGTGATAGAAACATAATATATGGGAACTGATATTTCTACCCATGTGCCGCATATGAGCAGATATGTGTGTAGACAATGGGAGTGAAGGTATAGAGAAAGAATCCAATCATCCCTTCCATTGTGGGAAGCATAAAGGCAGTGGGTATCAGTGCGAATGTTAATTTAGAGCTACTGAGGAGACTTTTTAAAGGGAAATGAAAACAGGCATATATGTCATTGTAACTGGAAAACACTAGTTGAAATGTAAGTATCTCTACATTGTACTGAAGCCTCACCCCATTATACAGATAGCTGAGTGTTGAAGAAAAATTATCTCTGAGGGAAGAATTTTACATCATGAAATTTTCTCTTTGCATCCAATTGGGCTGTAACTCCTGTTTCTCTACCTGAATATATCCGTGGGCTAGCAAATCAGAACTGATCATGGTTAAGAGGTACTTTAAGTGAATTTACAAACGGCTTTTCTGTTCAGAATAGGGAAGAGATTGTTTTCACATCCTGTTAGGAATGAAAAACATCAATGAGAAATAAACCAGAAAAATAAAAGCTTCACATTAAAGATGGCCACGTTCTTAGCTCACCATCACACATGGGAGTCACCGCTGAGCCATATGAATGGGTTCTTGGCAGCAGTGACATTAAGTATATCAATGATTTAATGGCAAGCTTTGCTTTGGTTTGCTTTTCTCTTTTCTTTCAAGGCAATGTCTCATTATATAGCCCAGGCTGGCCTTGAGTTCACTCTGTAGTTAAAAATGTCTTCAGCTTGAAATACTCCTAACTTACTCTACTGAGTACTAGGACTATAGGTACAAGCCAGCCATGCCCAGTTGGTTGACCATGTTTTGTGTGTTTATGTGCATGTTTGTGAAAGTTTTTGGAAAATAAGTGTACTTTATTCCTCATTGTTGATTATTGACAAGCTATTATAGGTTAAATATTCCCAACAACCCCAAATTGAACTATCCTTTCTTTTAAATATTTATTTATTTTGTGTAGGTGAGTACACTGTAGCTGTCTTTAGACACACTAGAAGACATCATAGGATCCCATTACAGATGGTTGTGAGCCACCATGTGGTTGCTGGAAATTGAACTCAGGACCTCTGATAGAGCAACAGTGCTCACAACTGCTGAGCCATCTTTCTAGCCCTCCCCCAAATCTTTTTAATGTTTAAATGCTAAGTCACATAGTTCAATGTTTATAAACTTTCATGTAAAATTGTTTTAAAATATTTCATAAATTTACTCTCAGGCAATTTATAGTGTCTATAGAAAATGAAGCAGGTTAATTCTCATTTATACCTCAGTCCCACTCCAAAGGTATCTCATTATATAGAAGCAAATATCCTCAACTTAAAACAAAACAAAAAACAACAACAACACTCTAGACCTCATAATACTTCTAAACTCAATATTATGGTTCACTCAGCCTGAAATATTTTACAGATAATCTTAGGTCAAGCACTTCAGTTACAAAAGACAAATATCCAAGTCTAGTAATTCCAAGGATCTTTTTTTTTTTTAATCAAAAGCCAACTTAGAAACACTGAAAAAAAAAAAAACAAGTAAAAGTTACTCCTCATATAAAGATGGTGAAGATGCATTATTGCATTTAATCTTTATGTAGACGAATGCAAGCTGTTTTAAACCAGAAAGACATTAACAGCACCAAAAAGATAGATAACTATCACTAACTTATAATCAAGACAATAATTCAATAATTACTTAAACATAGGTAGCATTCAACTATCCAAGGTGGTTTTCATGAAGTGTGACCTAAGTAAATGAAGGCAGAGAAATGTGAAAGTGCCTCCTTCTGACCATTGATTAAATGGCAAGCTGTCAATATGGCAAAACTAGGGAGGAATGTCTTGTTTCTGTTAGAATAATCAGATTAAGGCAATAATTTATAGATATGTATACAGTTGATATTTATTAGTCTGTAATTAATTTACTAGGAATGAGGTCACAGTTCACAGTTGCCAGAAAACTCAGAACAAACTGAGTAAAAACCAGAAAAGAATACTGAAGAGAGCAGATATAAGAGTTTAGATCATCAATGCAGTGAACAGACCCATTGGACCCATCACAGGCTAAGCATACCAAAGAAAAGCTGTGCAGCCCCTGAATAACCTATCCACAGTAGTGCAGAACAGCCAACTAGAAGCCATGTGGCTTTAAAGTTATAATTGTGGGAAGGGCTTTATAAAAGGGTTAGTTTCATATATCACATTACACTGAACTCAAATAAAATCCAAGATAAGCACATCAGAAACAACAAAAACAGCCCAAATATCAAATGTTTTATTAAAAGAACATCTTAGTGGTCATTAGTTGCCTGTAGTTTTTTCACTAAGGGTTGGACCCTGCGATTTTTTTTCCCTTCCACATTAGAATTTCCCTTCTACTCTATTATCAGTGTTAAGGTCTTGAAATGTTGGCTGTCTTCTATTCTACAAAATTTCCATTAGAGGGCAGACAGGAGCAAGAAGTGGAAATCAAAGGTTTGCACATTGTCTTGGGTAAAGAAGTGGGAGAATGAGCTAAAGTGCTGAATTGTTGAAATCTGCTAGCAATCCTTATTCCCATTCGCATATTTAATAATGTCAATAAAGTTCCTTTTTATTTCCAGTCGGTGGTTTAAATACCTGTTTATTTCTTGGAACAGTTAGTTATTTCTCTAATATTTTAGAAAACTGACAAATGGAATTTTCATTCTAAAATGACCAGAGAAAAACTGCATATTGGGGTGGTGGGGAGGAGCAGCCTGCTTTTCAAGACTCAGAGTTGAATGGAAAGGCCCTGGTTCCCTGCGGTGTTATTGCTCAGGGACTGTCAAGTGACAGATATGGTCACTGACCAATGGAGCCTGACAAATGGGCTCACCACACAGCTCAGCTACACTCTTACTAATTGGCCTTAGTGACTAACTAAGCCTCCATAAAGAATGTGGCAAATGACAGTATTCATTGGCTAGAGCCTTAAGGGATGGACCAGAGTTAGCAAACAGGGCCTTTCTCATGAAACACCTATGCAAGTTCCTGTTCCCCACCACTGTGCCTCCTTCCCTATGCATGCACACTCACATTACCACACCACTCTGGATGTGTTGAATGATTGAAATGCCCATGTTATAATATCACTTCAAAACCTGCTAGAGATCACAAAGCAACTGAATGAAAGTAAATGCTCCCATCACTTGTTTTGTGGTGTTCAATTCATGTCGAACTGCATTTGCACACACTTATTTTGCACTGATGCAGAATTATGAATCTGAGTCAGCGTAGAGGTACTTATAGGTATTATACCATCATTCCTATATTTTAGACAATAGCTAGGCTTTTGCCCAGACTTTGTAATGCTTTTGAAGTTACAGAGAGTCAATAAAAATGTTTACTGCAATATAACATTATGCAAAATATTTTAGAACACAAATTAGTTATAAGCATTTCGATACAATCTTCAACATAAGAAAAAGAGCCAGTTAGCAAGTCACCATGATGTTTTCAGACATTAAACATCATGCTGAATCCATATGGGCACACCTATTTAATATGTCAGTTATGTCAACAATGTTGGAAAAGAAACTGAGCAGTGGTTTCGATGAAGATAATGCATTAAAACAGCTAGATCTGGGGCGATTTTCAAGCCAGGAGCTGTGGTTTCCTGAGGTGCTCTTATCTTCAGTTCCCTGTTTCTGAGAGTGCTAAGGCTAATCAAAGTGGATGTTCAACTTGCCAGTGTGCCAGAAATTACTCTGCGGTACTGCCAAACAAGCCCAGGACATCCTGAAGCATAATGCCAGTTTAAACTGAACAGGTCATATGTACAATATATGCACAAATAAAAGTGTAACCGTGGAGTCAGAAAGATAAGAAGTTTGTCTGCCTTGTACCAGATATATATGTCCTCTCTACAAAATTAAAAGTAAACCCTTGAGGACATTTAAGATTTTTCTGTTTCTAATCTTTAATTGCCTGATAACTAAAGGACACTTTAGTTACAGTGAGTATTGACCAAAATACAAAAATATAGCGATAATTCACATATTTAAAACTACATAGTATAAAATTGGTATGTATGTGTATACACAGAATCTAATCTTAGAGTTCAATTGTTAACTACAATCATTACCAGTGCACTTAACAGTTTATTTATGATGACAAAATTAACTGAAATAAAATTAAAATAGTCAAAGCCCTTCATAGATTCTCAAGAAAATTCTGTAAATAAAGTGCTTAGAATATTCATGCTGTGCAAAAGGCTCTGGTCTTTGCTGTTGTTGGTGGTACTTGTTTGTTTATTTGTTTATTTTTCCTACACTGTATATCTTATAGAAAAATTTTCTAAAAACCACATCAAAATTGGCATAAATCACTAAAAGACATTTCTCTTGTGGTTCCAAGGGTATACGTTTTCTTATTAAAATTAGTTATAACCATCTAGATAAAAATGGCTTAGATACTATTTTTTCAAAACTTTCATTTGTAATCATAATTTAAGTCATTGTATTCATACTTTTAAACTTTGTTTTTTAAAGTAATATTTGAAGGCTGGAGATGTAGCTCAGTTGGTCTAGGACTTGTCTAGGATTCATGAAGTTCTAGCATCAGATATGACTGGGTGTTATGGTGTATGCCATCAGATATGAATGGGTGTTACAGTGTATGCCTATGATCCTAGTTCTCAGGAAGTAGTGACACGGGAAGGAGGAGGAGGCATTCAAGGTCAGCCAGGCCATAGAGAAGGAAGGAAAGAAGGAAGGAAGGAAGGAAGGAAGGAAGGAAGGAAGGAAGGAAGGAAGGTGGGAAGGAAGGAAAGAAGGAAGGAAGGAAGGAAAGAAGAAAGAAAGAAAGAAAGAAAGAAAGAAAGAAAGAAAGAAAGAAAGAAAGAGGAAGGAAGAAAGATAGATGGATGCAGGGAATGAGAGAGAGGGGAGGAGGGCCGGAAGGAGGGGAGGAATGAAAAGAAAAGAATTGTAAGAATGTAATTCTGATGTTTGTAATCTATAAATTGAGAATGGAATGCCATTCTAATAAAGGAACTTAGAATGTCAAAAGCTATAAATAAAGGATGCTACAAGGACCTTACACAATCATAACATTTGACTTTAAATATTTTTGGACAATGCTGGTGTAATGACAGCCTGATTCAATACATTTAATATGAAAGCTTAAATACTGTATGCAATGTTTCGACTGTCAGGACAGAAAAGCTAAACCACACTTTCTTCTCATTTGGGTTTTGTATGTCAGATGTTTTAGTCCTCAAGTTGTTCCATTCCACTTTCTGAGCTAAGAAAAAGAAAAGTCAAAACTGTGTGTATATGCACACATGCTTGTTGTGTCTGTGTGTACATGGGGCAGATCACATGTATGTGCACACATGGGCATGTTCAAGAACTGGCTTTGTGGATCTTACATTTCTTAGAGAAGGAAGCAAGAAACTGTAAGATAGAAAGCTTTTCTCACTACCCACTTTTTTTTTTTTTTTCTGCATGCTTGATGTCTGGTTGCCAAGTTTCCTGGGATGAGACATGAAAAGGAGGTACAGAATTTCTAGGGTTCCCACTAAAAAGCCCAGCACCATGGGCAGCACTAATCCTGCACCTGTGCTGTGTTATTCAGCAGTTCAGAAATGTGTCCCAGTCTGTGGCTGCCTAATGCAGCTCAGCTGTTTCCCTCAGTCCTTCCTTTGATTATGAGTTGGCCAAGGAGATTACTACAGTCAGGCCATGCTCAGGGTGCATGGTATCTGACAGTGGAAAGGTAAAAGAGAAAAGAAAAC